>APFE030046008.1:31400-69602 GCA_000404065.3 Pinus taeda | reverse complement strand
CATAGTTGAACGACCTTAGTGCTCTTGATTAAATACACGTTTCATACCCTAGTACCCTACATGATCTTGATTATTGGGAGTGTCCCCTGCATAGAGGGCTTGGTTCTCTTGATTAAATACAAGTTCGATACCCTAGTACATGATAAAATCCAATGGAAACATTGCAATCCCTCCAATCCTGAAAAACAAATAAGTTTGCTGGATTTTGAGTGAGGTCTAAAATTCTACTTTCTCCATATGAAATCCAATGAGGCGAAACCACTCTCAAACATCCTGAGTCATTTCATGGAAATGTTAAAAATTTAAGTAAAAGGATGAAAATGAAAAATAAAGGAGAATATCACTTTTACTTTAAGAATTTAACATTACCATGAACTGCATATCAACACTAGCGAAAAAATTCACTTTTATAACTTTAGACACGCATCTAGAAGCAACAAGATGTCACTAACATACCCTAAAAGTAAATTAAAAAACAAATTAAAAAAGAAAAAATTTAAAAAAACACAAGTTAATGAGGAAACATGGGTTGTACGGCTCTGAAACGCGTTTCCGGCCGTGCTGGCCACGTTTCCGTTTCGGGAAACATGGCAGTACGGCCGGAAACGCATTTCACGGCCGTACCAAACGTGTTTCCACGTTTCATACCCGTTTCCGTACGGAAACGGACCTCTATACCACGTTTCCTGCAACATAGGTGTATTCCCATGATTGCTGGCGAGAGAGCCTGTCATTAAGGCATACAAGCCTCAAAGTACTACTAAGGCCTCTAGCTTTGAACCTGGATAATGTGCTGATGTCGATAGGCCAAGACTTGTTAGAAGGGAAGCCTTAAGGAATCCTCCATCATCTAACTTGGGCATGAAACGATAATTTTCAAGGATTATGGATGAGAAATTTTGTAGTGAATCAAGGTTTATTTGGAAAATTGAAAAAGAAATGGAATGAATTAGCTTTGTAGAGGAGCTGAATGTTTTTTTTGATGGGTTATAGGTTAGTGAGAGTGAGGTAGGAAAATGAATATGAAGGAAAATTTATTGACCGAAAAAATGTGAATGCAATGAAGGTTTTATTTACTGAGAAAGGAGGAATACAATGATGAATGTAAAGGGAAATGAGGCAAATGTTTTATTGACTGAAGAAGCATGGATGCAATGGAGACACTGGCATTTGAAAGACTTGCAAGTGATGGATCTGATTTGATATCATGTGCTCATGCATTGATGTTTCATCTTTGTTGCTGCTTTGATCATTTTCTTGTGAAAGAAATGTGGTCTTTGAGAGTTTTTTCAATGATTTGATAGATATGATGACATTCTCCCCCTTGGCTTACCCAAAAGCATGTCCTCATGCTTGAAATGGGGTCTTTAAAAGACAATGTTTGCTGGTGGTTATTTGCTTATCTTCCTGGAACCTGCAAAAACTTAGTACTTTTTCTGCAATAAAATGTAAGTTTATGATAAGAGAGAGGTGATCAATCTCTCTATTTATAACAGTTACAAAAAAAACTGAAAATTAATAAAAGAAATTCATGAAAGAAAAACTGAAAGAATTTATACTTGTGTCGAAACTAGTGCCTCATTTTACTTGTTATATCTTGTCAACAATTTCTTCATTCTTTAAATGTTTCAAATTCTAATGATATCTTTCTCATTATGTAGATCTCGTCGAGATATTTCCAACGACGCTTGAATCGTCAAAATCTGATGTTGTATGAGAAAGTTGTGCTTATTTGAAATTTGGGTGAAACAGTGAAGATTGTCACAAGGTTTCTCAGTTGTAGGATCGCACCCTTCCTGCATCTGAAAACTTGTATATCTTCTTTGGCTAAGTCATGACATAAAATTTTCCAGTTCATGATGTTGTTGGCTTTTGTACCTTCAAGACTCAAAGAAACATGATGATATAAAATTACTTTATAAAACAAAAATGCATGTCTACAGGATTCAATCTTCCATCTACGGCATGCTCTTCAAGGCATTTTGTAAAACAATAATCCTTTAGATGAAGCACCCTTATCATTCTTCTTCTTGATCCGTTTTCAGTGTTGAAAAATGAGCTGGCAGATGGAGGGTGACTGTGTAATAGTGATGTGGTAGTGGGTGACATGGCAAATGGATGATGTGGCATGTTGACTGTTTGAATCATGATATGGCGATAAATGTGCAATATTGGCCAATGTTGTGCTGCCATGTGGTGACAAAATTGTTGTTTAATTAATGTTGTGTCAAAATTGTAGAATAATTAACAAATTCCAATCCCCACAAGGTTTGAACTCATGAACTCCCTTATGCAATTTGAATGACTTACCAATAGATCACAAATCACATTTATGAATTTAATGGAATTTTAATTATTCTAAAATTATCAACACAATAGAGACACATCATATATGCTCTCAGCTAAGTCTAAAACCCCTCTTTTAGGGGAAATCTAAAAACTTCTCCTCTTCTGAAGCAACAAAACTTATAGCTTGTTGACTTTAATGTAAAAATACACAAAGGTATTTGTAATAATAATTTAATATATATAAAAATGTACAAGTGATGATGAATGTTACAATGAGGACCCACATATATACCTAGGCAGGTGTCCCTTCATGATTGGGCATGTCTTTTAGACATGCCTTTTCATTTAATTCAATGACTATTTAACATAATCAATATTTGATTATTTAATATTTACATTTTTATTTTTATTTTACTGTATATAATTTATATTCATAATATTGCCTTCCTCTTCGAAAAGCTTTGTCCTTAAAGTTGAATTTCCAACAATTTTGTTCACCTCACATTTGCCATCTTGGTATATGTAAATCATCACTGGTACCTTAGCATGTAGAATTTTCTAGTAATGTTGTCTTGAAATTAGGGTTTATCTAACCTTTTTTTTTGTTTAATGCTGTCTTGAAACTAGAGTTTATCTATTTCCCCTCTTTTAATTTTATTTTATATAATTTTTGAAACTATTATTTATATTTCATCAATCTTATTTTTTTTTTTTTCTCGGTAAAAGACTATCTAGCTATTTATATTATAATACAGAGGATTTTTACATCTGATATGCATGCTGAGCATGGAATAGCCCTGTACAGGTACTGAGTTTACAAGAAACCAGTTGTCTGAGTCTCCCACACAGGGGCAGCTGCAGCTGGTTACCCATGACCTTGTCCAAAATTGACATTGATTTACTTGACTAACAGAAACATAAGCACCGAGGTGCTGAATGATGCTGACTAGACACTTGAATGCCCACTCAGGGGCGACTGACCAAGACTGACTGTAAGAGGTGGTAACCAGACCTAAATTCGGCATAATCAACTTGCAAAAAAGGATTACCCGGCAAAGCTTCATTCCTGGGGATTCGCAGATGGCGGTTGAAGGCTTGCAAGCTGCTGCTCAGCTTCCTCACAGGGACCCTGTTCTTCCACAATTCGCGCCCATCCCTGTCCTTCCTCCACTCCTTCCCATCTTGCCCTCCACGATTCCTCCGTGAAGCCCGGTGGTGCTGGACCCAGGGAGGGCGTGTACCTTTCCATGGGCGCCTTCCCTTTGCCGCCTGCTCCCTGCTCAGCTTGTGCTTCTGACGCCACCTCTTCTCCGCCACCGCCTGGAGGCACCACCGCGCCAGCTTTATCTTCTGCCACTTGGGTGAACATAATTGTGATGTGGGCGTTGATGCCCTGGTGCCCATCCGGACTGCCCAAGGAGAAGACAACTGAACCGAATGCAGGAAGCCTTGCTTCTCCCTCCCCCGCGCTGCCGACCTCCACGAGCTGCTGAGCAGGCAACGGAGTTGCTGTTGCTCTCCTGTGGCAATTACAGCAGCAACAGTGTTGATTTCCCGCCCCTGCTGAACGACTGGAGGAAGCTCCTCTTCCACGACCCCTGCGACACGGCTGCCTCTCCCTTGTTCTGGCCATTGAGCCTCCTTCTTCCAAGACTGTCGATCACTGGAGGCTGAGTCCACCGCGTTCTGCGAGCGAGTTCTTAAGCAATTGAGCCACCAGATGTGGAGCGGCGGGATGGTTATGCCTTCTCGGACATTGACTGCACTCTGAGGGCCATTACCCTCTGCAATTCCCGCAGACCACCATTGAATCTCACAGTTCTGAACTCCAGCAATCCGAGTTCCCCATTCTCTGTTGCGGAGAGGGCTCAGACCGGGAATGTCGCGACTGAATGGCATCCTGCCGTGAAGAGGTCAATGTATTGCTACGCCATGAACCTGCATTGAGTTTTCTGTACCGTCTACCCACCCTCCTGCTCGGCAATGAATGCCTGGAATGACCGCTGAAGCGCTTAAGACATCGACGGCGCCTGGTTTGCCAAGCTGTCACGGGCACGCGGCGACACCTGTGCCTCGTCCTGCTGGGATGATCCGCCACCCGCATCCGGGGTTAATTTTAATGTTATTGTTAATCATCATTTTTATTTATATTTTCATTAAGAGATATTATTTATTTATGGTAATAGCTATTATAAACTTATGAAAAACTTACTATAAACTATTTATAAACTAATTTAAAAGTCTAACAATAATATTACCCAAAACATTAATATTATAAACTTTCGGGATTAATATCATATGAGTGAGAAGCTAACTTTATAAGCCCAAAGAATTAAACCTTTGACGTTTCATATTAATCCCTTGAGTTTATAATATTAATCTCATAGTTTTATAATATTAATCAAATATAGTAAATCTTTCGCTAATATATTAATAGCTATAATATTAAATATTGGTATGATTATGATGGTATTATAATAATAATTAATAATTAACAATTAATAATCAATAATGATAACCACATTAATATATTATGATATTATTAATATTATAATAGTTTTAACTGTTAATATTAATATAATAAGAATTGTAATATTAATATTAATATGAATTGTTACACCTACTTAAGTATAACACTCCTCCCTTGTGTGGTAAATTATTGTAAACCTAAGCTTAGTTAAAGCTAGGTGTGATGTCCACCCTTGTATGTTAAAAGATTGTAAGCCTAAGCTGAGGAAAACTAGGTGATATGTAATATGAAAAGAAAATGTGTTATTAAATATTTTAATAAAATAAATGACTTGGAGGCTGGAGAACCAATAAAGAGGATATTCTTTCTAAATGCCGTTAAGGAATGAGATAGAGATGAATATTTCATGATAAAGCATCTAGATGTGATTCTAGATAAGCTAGGATTGATAGGATATCCGTTAGATGGATGGGATATAAATATCCATTGGACATAAAAGCATTGTGGGATATAAAGACAAGATTTCATGAGGAAAAGCCGCATGGGAGAAAATGACGAGATTTTCTGAAAAAGACCTAGGTAAATGGAAAAATCCATAAAGTGGGAGACCGCTAATGGAAAGTAAATCATGAAAGAGGGCATTAAATATCGAGTGCATTGATCAATTGAGGACAATTGATCTTTGGAAAGATCTTCAACTTGGGGGGAATCATAGGTGATTCATTGTTGGGTGGTGGTGCTCCTCCCTCCAAGTCATTGTTTTAGATGGTTTCACATGCGTGGGATGTGTTGTATTTCGGTCTCCTACCCCTGTGTTCTTATTATTTGTTTTAGCTATATAAATGTTGAATTGTATATTGGTATGGAAAGAATTGCAGTTCATGCATATGATCTTCATAAATTTTAATGTGTTTTCAAGCTAAATTAATAGAAAAGTATATCATGTTGAGTTGTATGGGATAGTGGATATGTATTACTTGTAACTTATGTGCTATTTGGATAATGGTTCTGTATTCATATTACATAAGTTATGTTGGTAGTGTAATATGTAACTATGTCAATGGTTTCATCCTTATGTGTATTACTCTATTACCTCTAAAAGTAATGTTAGTGGTAGAGGCTTACTAGGTGATTACTATAACTGCGACTAAGAAATTGATGCAAGGTTACCCCACACATACCCATAGTATGAATTTTCAAGTGTAAAACTTAACTATCCGAGGTATTTAACTTAGCAATGGAGTTAAATCTTCAACCCATGAGTGGGTAAGGCCCCTTTGTCCTCGATTTCTCTTTATCGAAACCCAATTATTAGAAAAATTATATATTACAGAGCAATGGAACATATAAAATATTGCAGAAATATAAACACATAAAATGCATAAAACAAGAGAGACATAGATATATGTGGTTCACACAGTTTGGGCTACGTCCATGAAGAAACAACCAGTCCTTCTTTTATTATACTATCCAACAAACTGAAGAGATACAACCTACAACAGATCCGTTGTAACTCCCTCTTCACTCTCAATCTCCTCTCTATTCCTCACTCTGAATACAAATATACATAGATGCAATAAAGTTCCCTCATATATAGTGAAGGGTTGCCTTCAAGGGTAAAAGACCCTAAATTAAACATAACTTCCACCATCATATCATCCACCTAATGAATGACCCAAATTGACTCGAAATTAGTATACTTTTACAAGGAAATTTTACATCTATTTTAAGCTTTAGGGGTGCTACCCCCAAACCCCCGCTGGGGGACTCCTAGCGCCCAAACCCCCAAACAGGGTGAGATTAGCCCCCCACATGGAAGGGCATATAGTCTTCCTGGGGTATACATCTAATTGAAACCTTTGAATACATAAGATAATTAGGCTCCACACCCAACACCAGTCGCCCCGCGAGAACCTCCTATCGAGACTTTAAACACCATAGAAAATTAGTTCATGACTTCATTAAAGTTTTCCATCTAAATCCCTCTATTTTGAATTAACAACCCTTCAAACGCTTTACACAACCCATAATTTACATATATATAACCATCCCCTTTTAAAGATTAGTTATGTATGGGTTAACCCTTTGATACACTATCGACACTCTTTCCCTTATTAAAATGACAAAGGAAAAATTATGCAAAACAAGCCTTCTCTCTTTTAGTATTTCCTTTGTACAAATTCCGAGGTTAAGCCCTATCGCAATTGGCCATCGCTCATATCGGTATTATATACATACCTCATTACCTTTATTCTTTCGACATGCGACTATCGGAACACCTATATATACAGGTTTTAGTTTTGAAAGCTCAGGGCATCACTTTATTGAACACAAAGGGGTTTCACTAAAATTTTTCTCTGCACCTATATTCTGGACTTTGAAATATATAGAACCATATCTATATATCATCAGGTCCATCACTACCAGGTTCCTAGTTTGAACTTCGATTGACACGATCACCGATCCATTTTATCTCTGATCACCGACACCTCTGACTTTACTTATTGGAGTTGGAACTTCTCTTCACTACTATGCGATTATATCTTTGAACCCGATAGGGATTTAAATAAACTGTTATGGAAATTTGGGTTCGACTATATCGCCCTATTGGATTTCAACAGTTCCATAGGTCAGTCCCTCTTTCACTTGAACTGATGCAATGTTATATTTTGGGGCTGATTCGATCTTAGCCATTACTCTTCCCAAATCTAATGGTTCATGAGCATCAATCTTCACTCCTCTGTTCAATCCTTTTACTTAGATTTTTTTTTGCATTTTCTTCTACTCTTTGATGATTTGGGGTTTTATTCAGATATCAACCTTCTGTTCTTCTGCTATTCCATTCATTCTTGCTTGAACTTAACTCCACAACTCCATTAACCAACGTCCTTCCAAAGCATTACTCGATAATTTGAATGGATTCAATATTCCATTACGATTTCTTCGAATTGTTCTGCACCTCTGCGCAATATCAGTTCACTATTTCTTCAAAGCTACACTATGTCCATCAATTGGATTCAATGACCCATTGTGATACCTCTAAATCACTTTGTTCCTCTGCGTCCTTCATAATTTTACCTGCAGCCTATTACAGAGCCTACGAATTCAAGTAATTCATTCTTGAAAACAATCTTCAATACTTTGACATCGTCAGGAACAAAGTCTGGATATATTAATGTAAAAGAAAATATTACATTCAAGACTCCTTTTTCTTACATGGGCATATTTTTCAATGTGAGTGGCCTCTCTTTTGACTCTGCCCGTAGGCTTACATACATCCAGCATTGCTTTTGTTGAACTAATTCTAGGGTAAATCCTAAAATGACTCATAAATCTTTGTACTGACTCCCAGATATATTGAGTCAACTCCTAGATGTACCCTATCCTCTATGTCCACTTATATTCTCCATTTAATTCCTCAAAACTCTCTCTCACTCCTAGAATCATGAACTATTCTAAGAGTCCTATTTGACTTCTAACTCTTGTCATTTGTTCACCACTCAGTTCTCATTTATTTGAGATCTTTTACAACTTCCTCCATTATCTAATTAAATCACACTTAAAGGCTTAAATTACATTAACTCGAGACTTAGGAAACTACTTCCTAAAAATACATAACCCCCTTATGTCTATTTATTTACAATGATTTTATCTTGGGTGAATTATCCTACATTAGACTCCCAAAGTAGAAAATATTCGCGATCTACTGATCATGTGTCTTCTAATCTTTGTCTTCCTTGATCCCACACTTTATTTTGTAATTGTCCACATATTTTGTTACTTTTTTGCTGCTATATTTCTGCTTTCTTTTGCTCCAATTTCTTCTTCTTATCGATCAGATTCAAGTTCTATTTGATATTTCTTGCTGCTACTACCCTTTTCCTCCATTTGGACTACTTCATCATCAGTTGCCACATTTCTTCAATCTCTATTTCTAGCACATCTTCAGACTAGTCCATATTCTGCTTCATATTTTAGCCTCCTTCTTTTTGTTTCAGGTTGTTGTTGTCCATTAGTTCTCCAATATACTGTTGGTTTCCTTTCTCTTCTTCATTTTCTCTTGTTCCAATTGTTTTGCTTACTTTGACTTCTATTTTTCTTGCTTCAACCTTTGCCCTGGTTGCTTTGTTGACTTCTGATGCGGGAGCAACCAACAACTAAGCGAGCAAACCTAGACCAGAGGATCAGAATAGAGAAAAGCTTTTTGTAAGGCAGAAAAGCGAATTTAAAGTGGATAATTTAAAGCAGATAAGATGGATACAACCATGCACACTTTTTGGAGAGCTTTCATTGTAGAAAAACTAGGAGAAGATCTTATCAATTCTTCGTAATGCATCTTATATAAATGTAATGTAATAGGGTGTGAGGGATATATGTTTTTGTGAGGAAAAACTGTGTGAGTAAAATGTAGTTGAGCGTGAGCTCGGTTTAAGGATGAAATGCCTTAATTTTGTAAGTGTTTTGTGTAATATATAAACCTGGGTTTAGTGTTGTTTGTATATCCTACGTGTTAACTTATAGATTCGTTTTTGGATGGATGAATAGAAAGGTATGGACGTGCTTTTAGAGCAGTTGTGCAGCGCTGTCTATTAACTTGGGTTATGCGTATGCCTGTAGATACATATGAAAAACGTTGTGGTATTATTTGAAAACGATGTGGGATTTGGATGTGTTTAAAGAATAGCGGTGCATAGACTTTTCTTTTTATGATATGTATGCTTGTAGGATTCGATGGGAAGCAGCGGCACTTACATTTGAATGTTGTGTTTATTACCTGTACCGTGGCAGTTGAACAACCGTATACAGTGCGCAGTCCAACAAACTTTCCATACGCTGCAACTATAATTTCGATGGTGTTTATGTGTTAACGATAAATGGTTTGAGTTGTGTGTTTGTTAAATGCATGTGCGTTGTACGCATAAATTCATATACTGTGTATTGTATAATGTTACAAAAGTTCTGATAACGCTGTGCATTCAACGGTGTGCTGCTATAATGATATAATGCATGTGCCTTCAAAAAAATTCTATACACATAATTCCTTACACTCTAGTTTCATTCTTAAGCACGGTGGTTGGATATTCCTATTGCAGTGCAGCGGAAGATTGAGTGGGCCATAACCCACATTTCCAAGATCCTGGTTTTTTAAAGAAATTGGGATTTTGGGCAACCCCCAAATCCTCAGTTTCATCAGGTGGTATCATAGCAGTAAGATTCTGCGGAAAGAGGTACAGTTGTGTTAAAGATGGAGAGTTTATGGTCTTGCTATTGTGCAGATGGCGGCAACGGAAGCTGAGAAGATTTGCAGCAACCTAGAGAAGGATGCCAAAAGACTGAGTGCGGAGGGCTTGGTGAGGTATCATGTAATAGAGGAGGTTGTTACTGTAGAGGTTGGTTGCAGCTCACAGAGTTCTAGTGAAGGAATGCAGTGGATAAAATTGCTATTATGAAGACCAGAAGCATATGACCAGGAGGTCATAAATTTTTGTGCCTCGGGAGTCTGATGCGGGAGCAACCAGCAACTAAGCAAGCAAACCTGGACCAGAGGATCAGAATAGAGAAAAGCTTGTTTTAAAGTAGAAAAGCGAAATTAAAACGGATAATTTAAAGCAGATAAGATGGATACAGCCATGCACGCTTTTTGGAGAGCTTTCATTGTAGAAAAACTAGGAGAAAATCTTATCAATTCTTCCTAATGCATATTATATAAATGTAATGTAATAGGGTGTGAGGGATATATGTTTTTGTGAGTAAAAACTGTGTGAGTAAAATGTAGTTGAGCATGAGCTCGGTTTAAGGCTGAAATTCCTTAATTTTGTAAGTGTTTTGTGTAATATATAAACCTGGGTTTAGTGTTGTTTGTATACCCTGCGTGTTAACTTATAGATTTGTTTTTGGATGGATGAATAGAAAGGTATGGACATGCTTTTAGAGAAGATGTTCAGCGCTGTCCATTAACTTGGGTTATGTGTATGCTTGTAGATACATATGAAAAACGATGTGGTATTATTTGAAAACGATGTGGCATTTGGATGTGTTTAAAGAATAGCGGTGCGTAGACTGTTCTTTTTATGGTATGTATGCCTGTAGGATTCGATGCGAAGTAGCGACACTTACATTTGAATGCTGTGTTAATTACCTGTACCGTGGCAGTTGAACAACCGTATACAATGCGCAGTCCAACAAACTTTCCATACGCTGCAACTATAATTTCGATGGTGTTTATGTGTTAATGATAAATGGTTTCAGTTGTGTGTTTGTTAAATGCATGTGCGCTGTACACATAAATTCATATACTGTGTATTGTATAATGTTACAAAAGTTCTGATAACGCTGTGCATTCAACGGTGTGCTGCTATAATGATATAATGCGTGTGCCTTCAAAAAAATTATGTACGCATAATTCCTTACACTCTGGTTTCATTCTCAAGAATGGTGGTTGGATATTCCTATTGCAGCGCAGTGGAAGATTGAGTGGCCCATAACCCACAAGTCCAGGATCTTGGTTTTTTAAAGAAATTGGGATTTTGGGCAACCCCCAAATTCTCAATTTCATCAACTTCCTCCCTATCATCCTTACCCTCTTTCATGATTGAATCATGAATGTTTAGCACTTTCTCTAGCAAATGAACTTCTTTGTTCCATGGATGGAGTTCTTCCATAGAATTCTCTTCTTTCACCTTTATTTGGTTGTTCACTTGTATCAAATCTCCTCCATCATTTGCAACAAGACCAGCATTCACAAAACACTTGTTAAAATAAAAAACATAAGGTTGTTGTGCCTTATCTTCCTTTGACAACAATTCAATTTGCTACTCTATCCCTTTTTCCTCTTTCAGCACATCAGTATGATGTTCTGAATTCTGAAAACAATTCATGAGATTAACCACTAGTCTCTCCTCCACATCATTTCCTTCAATGATATCTTCCTTCTTTTGTTCACTGTTGTGAACTCCTTTTTCTGCAACCATACTATCATACTCTAAATTCTCCAGCAAATATTCTAGAAATGCAATTTCCCTATGACACTTTGCAAGTATTTCATCATCACTTCCATTCCTAAGCTCTTTTTACTATAATAAATCACTCCTTCTTTCATTTAAGGGAAATTCTTCATCCTCTTCTACGTCATATTTTTTATCTTTTGAAAGATACTTCTGCATGTTTCTGACAACTTCAAAATATTCTCTATCCTTTGCTAAAAACTCTTTATTAGTGTTCTTTCTCCCTTTTATGAGTCTTTGCATAGACTTCTTCCTGCTTAACATCTTTCAGTAGATGTCCTTCTTCTTCACTAACTATTTCAACAACTTTCATGGCTATTTCCGTTGTGTAATCATCATGGTGAATTGATGATCCTTTGCTATGTTTTCAGCTAACATAGTCTCTTCTTCTTCAGTACATTTTGTCTAGTTGTCCTTCTGTAACTCTTCTCCCAGAATTAACCTTGTCTCATCATCTTCATTAACACTCTCCTACTTTTGATTTTCATCAATAAAATTAGTAAAACTCATTTAATTACCTTTCTGAGACAATATTTCTTCATTCTTCATCAGAATAAGATCCCAATTTGTCATCTTGATGATAGCTTCTATAGACTCACCCATAGACTTTCCCTTCTATATGCAATCAAATTTATCCTCTTTTGACAAGTTTTCTTTGTCACCTTTTGCTTCTATATCTTCATCTCCTCTGAATATATCTTGAAAGGTTTCTTTTCTCCTAAAATATTTGCCATCATACACAAATTATCAGTTTTAAAAACACAATACCCTGTGGTCATAGTTGATTTTTAGCCATCATATCTCCTTGCTATTCTACATCCTTCATATGATTCAGAAATTCTTCGATGGTCTCCTCTTCAATCTCCTCAAACTCTTCACTTGGTTGCTTGATATTTTTCTCCAACTACATATGAGATCAATCTATCTCATCTTCTTCCAAAACAAAATTTAGATTATGTTGGTCTTCTTTCTTCTTTATGACAATGTCAACAAATTGTCCTTCCTTAGATGTTTCACATGCAAACATACATAAATTTCCATTTTTAAAACCATGTGACCCTTTGGCCTCTCTTGAAGTTTCAGTCTTCAAGTCTTCATCTTCACCTTCTCCCATAATTTCTCTGTGTTCTGGTTCACAAATGGACTATTCCATTCCCAACTCAACTTCCTTGAGTTTTTCCATCAGCCATTTCACATTCATTTGTTGTAGCCTTCTTTGTATCTCATGCCACTTCGCTGGCTTCCTTCTCAAGACCCAACCTAGTCTTTAGCTTTCGTCAAGTATTCTCCTTAATGCATCAAGTTGTTCTTTTAACACTGCAACTTCTTTGTCAATTTCATCTTGACTCATCCTCTTGCCATCTACTTTGGCATCCCCTTTCTTCATCTTTCTTCTATTGTGGATTCCTTTTCAACCTCTGTTATGACTATCAATAGTCATCTTCTTCTCCTCTTTCTTCATGAGCTCCTCACTCATCTGCAATAATCCTTTGCTATAGATAGTCCTCCTTGTTGCAATCTTACCTCACTAAGCTCTCCTCACTCAGTATTTTGGTAAGCATATTCCTCTGTCTGGAACCTCATCTTGAGCAACACCTTTTCTCCTTCTAGGCTTCTGCAATTTCTCATTCTCTCTTGAGAACACTTCAGCTGTCCTCTCTGTCCAATCTCTTGTTAGATTCTTCAAGTTGGTTGCCACTTTCCTATAGAGTGTTTTCCTCACTCTATCTTCAAAAACACATCTGGTTCTTCTCTCACAGCTTCTCTTGTTTTTAGCTATGCATTAGTATAATAACAAACATTCTCAATTTCAAACAGAACACATTACCTCACCTTCAAGATGTCAGCATGATCTTGCTTCAACATTCCACCATGGATTGTTCTCTTTTTTGTCTCCAAGTCCTCTTTCCTTTAGAACTTGCATCAAGCAATCTTTCTTTTTATTTCCTTCAAGAAACCGTTTGTTCCTATTTACTCCAAGCCTGTACTTGAACTGCTACAGTCTTCCAGAAATTTAAAGTTCTCCTTACAGTATTCTACTATAACCTATGCACATTATCTTCTTCAGTGCGCAACCTCCTTTTCATAGAAATTTTTTCCTTGCTCTAATTTCAATTCTGTTCTGATACAAATTTTCTTTGACTTTAATTCTACTCTGATACCACCAATGATGCAAGGTTACCCTGCACATACCCACAATATGCATTTTCAAGCACAAAACTTAACTATACCAGGTATCTAACTCAACAATGGAATCAAATCTTCAAGCCATAAGTGGGTAAGGCCCCTTTATCCTTGATTCTTTTTTATCGAAACCCAATCACCCCACCAAAACCTTGTATCGACAATTTAAACCCTGTAGAAACCTTAGTTTATGACTTCATTAAATTTTTCCTTCTAAATCACTCTATCGGGAATTAATAACTCTTCAAACCCTTTACATAACCCATAATTTACATATATATAACCATCCCCTTTCAAACATTGGTTACGTATGGGTTAACCCTTGAATACACTATTGGTGCTCTTTCGCTTATTAAACCATTACAAAGGAAAAATTACGCAAAGCCAGCCTTCCCACCTTTAGTACAACCTCTGCACAAATTTTGAGGCTAAGCCCCATCACAATCGATGATCGCTCCTATCGGTATTATATACATATGTCATCACCCTTTCTTCTTCTAACATGTGACTATCAAAACACCTATATATATAGGTTTTAGTCTTAAAAGACTCAGGCCATCACTTTATTGAACACAAAGGAATTCAATTAAAATTCCGCACCGCACCTATATTCTGGACTTCAAAATATATAGACCCGAATCTATATATCATCGGCTCCACCACTGCAAGGTTCCTCCTCTGAACACCGATTGATGTGATCGTCGATCCCTTTTACCTCTAATCAGCGACACCTCTGACTTTTCTTATCAGATTTCACACTTGTGTTCTCTCCGATGCAATTATATCTTCGGAATTGATAGGGATTTAAATCCATTGTTATGGAAATTTGGGTTCGGTTATATCACCTATCAGAGTTCGAAACTTCCATAGGATAGTCCCTCTTCTAGTTGAACTGATGCGATGTGATATTTTGGGGCTAATTCGAACTCAACCATCGATGTTCCCAAATCTAACAGTTCTTGAACATCAATCTTTGCTCCTCTTTTCAATCCTTTTAATTACAACTTTTTTGCATTTTCTTAAACTCTTCGATGATTTGGGGTTTCCTTTAGGTTTCAACCTTCCATTCTTCTATTGTTCCATTTGTTCTCGCTTCAACTTAACTCCAAAATTCCATTAAACAATGTCCTTCTAGAGCATTACTCAATCCTTTGAATGGATTCAACAATCCACTATGATTTCTTTGAATCATTCTGCACCTCTACACAGTCTTACTTCACTATTTCTTCAGAGCTTCACTCTTTCCATCAATTAGATTCAATGAACCATTATGATTCCTCTCACTCACTCCGTTCCTATGCATCCTTCAAAATTCTACCTTAAACCTATTACAGAGCCTACAAATTCAAGTAATGCATTCATGAAAACACCCTTCAATACTCTAATACAGTCAGGACCAAACTATGCATATATTAATGTAAATGTAAAGATTACATTCAAGACTCCTTAGTCTCGCACAAGCCTTATTTTCAATGTGAGTCGCCTCTCTTTTGCCTCTACCCGTGGGCTTAGGTATATCGAACATTAGTTTTATTAAACTAATTATGGGGTAAATCCTAAATTGACTCCTAAATCCTCCGTACTGACTCCTAGATCTATTGAACCGACTCCTAGATGTACTCTATCCTCTATGTCCACTTCTATTCTCTATTTAATGCCTAAAAACTCTCTCTCACTCCTAGAATCATGAGTTGTTCTAAGAGTCCACTCAATTCTCATTTGTTTGAGAGCTTTTACAAATTCCTCCATTATCTAATTAAATCACACTTAAAGGCCTGAATTACATTAATTTGAGACTTAGGAAACTACTTCCTAAAAATACATAACCCCCCAATGTCGATTTATTTACAATGATTTTCTCTTGGGTGAATGCTCCTGCATCAAGAACTATCTTACTACTAATAGGGTTAGCATGGGGCCATCAATGTGGACGAAACTACTTGCACTAACCTGTTTATGGTATGTTCATAAATATTTGAGATAGCTCTTGAATCTAAACATTGTTATCATTTTAATTTAATACAAGGACATGGCAGGCCTTAATGTTAGGTGATAAATTCTTCTCCATGTGAGTGAATTATGATATAACATTTAACTATATAGTTAATGAGGGAATGATTTTATATTCCATGCATAAGGTTTGGGTAGTTATGTTTTATTTAATACTTATATCACAAACCTGTAAGAATATACATGAGAAACCATGTTGATGTTAGCTACAAGAGACTCAATCTAATTTCCATTCATAATTATATGTTAACTCTGATTATGATGCACGGTTAGGTTAACTACATTAGAATTAAGTTATTAAATGTTGATGGGGAAAAATAACTAAAAAATGTTATGGGTTACATGTTAGGACTATTTTCCTTCCACAAAATTATAAAATTGTCCTTAATGTTGATGCCACTGTAAATTAATAATAATGATTTCATTAATACTTCTTTCCATGATGATCATAATGGGAATGACCATTGAATTTAATATTATATGGTATCTCTCTTCTAAGAATTGCATAAGACCATGGGGCATGTAGAACAATTTAGGTGGAAATGCATCTAATTATGGCTTAACCATCTATGCCATGTTTGTCATAAGGAATCTGATGATCCCATAAGAACTCAAAAAAATTGTAAGAGGATGTAGATAAGTATAGTTACAGAACTAATAATTTGTTATGACATAAAAGGAACATAACGCTTGTGTTAATGGTGAATATTCACCGTAAACGAAGAAAAAAATTTAAACTTATGGAGCCTAAAGCTGAGGATTTTCATAAAAAGTCACTGCCGTCACACTGGTAAGGTTGATACCCCACTATCGGTTAGAGATGATTTTAGATTTGATGACACAAGGATTACCATTGACCTTTTGTTTATAAGAAAATTAGGATTTTATTTGTTATAGTTTCCACGTTATTGTATAGCAATCATACTAAAGAAACTTACTAACTTCCTAAAAAGGAATAGTCAAAATAATTGTGTAACATTATTGTGGGATCATATCCTTTTATTTGTTGCAAAGAGAACAAACATTTGCTGTATGTTTTCATTATAGATTAAATACATTGTATTTGATGATGTTGTTAACAATTCACTCATTGAACGAGACATAATATTTATAACTTATAGCCACATCTATCTTCTTCCATTGTGACTCTATGAAGAACTATCCATAGTTAGTGACAAGCATGGGCTACGCATCATAATAAAACGGCCATTGTTGATATGTGTTATAACTAGTCACAATAATTCATTGTCGAAATGACACATATGTGTTTTAACAATAATTCATCAATAGTTGAAGGAATGTCAAGTCTCATAAGCTTAGACATTACATCTGTCGTAGGAGGACAATATCTAGAACAAGGGAACTCTTTCGACCAGAAGCACATGATTGATTTATGATAATAATGATTTTGATGTTTTTCGAATTGAAAATATATACAAAATTGTTTACAATTTCTGATCCAAGTGACAATTGTTAAAAATCAAACTTTGGCTTTGAAATAGGGTCATGTTCATAACGAAAAAAAATTAAGAATGAAGATGAAAGGAAGGATGTTTATTAAGCATTTAATCCAAAGCTATTGGATAACTTCAAAAGAAATTTCATACTGGCATCTCCATAATGCATCATTAACTTCGTGAACATCCTATGTTTTTCGATGCACGAGATTAGGTTGAGATAAAGAGAAACACAAATTGATGAAGTATAGTTGCACAAGTAAGCGAGTGCAATTTGAGAGAGAAGGCCTCAGTGTTAAAAAATTAAGAAAGGTATGGTCAAGCATGTAAAACATGAATAATTTGTTTCTAAAATGTTTGCTTCGTGAGTAAGGGAAGAAGCAATTTGCATGAGCTTAAGAAAATAAATGCTTATTTCGAAGAGTTAAATCCTTGTGTAATGATTTTGTATATGAGAAAAGGCAATTTTTTACTTGTAATTCTAGTTTATTTTAGTGGGTTGATTTTTCATGTACATCTCCAAATTAGTCATGCTTGATCATGTGGAGATTGTGGTTTCAGATATAAAGGTAAAATACATACATATGCATGATAGAAACTAGATGTACATAAGGAAAACTTTGGTAAGATTGGTATTATGAATGGTGGAGAGAAATTAGAAAGTTTTTTCTTGAAACCTCTAACTCAATTTCTGCCATTGGATCAACATCCGAGACAATGACATGTATTAGTTGATGAACCATATGAAAAATTGTACTAGAATTGATTTTTCCAATAGGTAAGAGATTTAAATGGGGATTAGTGAATAAAAGGAAATTTCACCTAATACCAGAAAGGAGGATTATATAATGGAGGAAGTCCATGGTTGTATATGGGCTTAATTGTTGTGGAATGATACATATACCTATGCCATGTCATGGATAGTTTTTCATGTTGTTACTATAGTCTCGTTAATTAGTCATTAAGATAAACATGTTGAAGAGGATCATGCTTAATATCCATGCATATTAATCAGTTATATGAATGTACCACACAAGCACATGTGTGTAGTATTATAGAATAGTAAGAATATTGTATTATCAATTGGTTAATGATAGCATGTTCTTCGCATCATGAATCCATATAAGAAAGTGTCTTGAGTCTAAATTGAGCTATACATGCATGGGTTGTTATGTGCCAACAATAAATAGGGAATGTATGCATGAATAACTTATGATTATGTTTAAAGTGTCAAGATGGACAAGGAAACTGAGGCTATAGTACAAGTCTATATAACTATACAAATTGTCGTTCAAATTGATCCTTTGCAAGATCTCTGGCTTCGGGGGAATTAGAGGTGATTCACAGTTGGGTGGTGGTGCTCCTCTCTCCAAGTGAGGTTTTAGTTTGTGTGAGATGCATGGAATGTTTTATATGATGATTTGTACTCTCTCTCTATTATTGTACCAGTTTGTTTATGATAATATTATTAGCTTTCTTCGCCATGAGAATGTTGCATGAATTACATATGCTTATGTTTTAATAGATTTAATGGTGTTTCCCCCTATTCTGATGAGATTCATTTGCATGTTATGTGTTTTATATTAATCCTTACTTGTTAGCAAGTTATATCATTTAGCTTAGATATGTTGATGGTGAGTTTCTTATCTCTATATTTATTTCCTATTATTAGAATGGTTAAATCATTAAGTTCGAGAGTATAGAAGTTGTGTTGTCGATATCTATGAAAATGATTGTATGCATGTAACTTTTATTTCAATACAGAGAGCGATGAAGTAGTTGTTGAGTCTAATATTGGACATTATTAAAGGTGCTCAAGGAAAATAGAGTGTCTCTAACTTATGTGATATTATTTATACATTGAGACTTTGGTGCATGAAACAATTATGGATCAATATTGTTAGATGTATAACAATGTAGTATTGTCTATGCCCTACTTGAGCTAAATCAATAATCTCCTTCAAAATTATCTTAGATGTAATAGACACAAATAAATATCCTATTACATGTGAGTGGGGGGTTGTCAAAGAGTTTAATGGTTGTATGCTACAATTTGTCTTTTTCCTACCAAATGTAAAGGGTTAATTTGAATTATAAACTCTCACAACTCGATCTAAATGTTCTCACCCTAGTACTCGGTGGGCGACAGTGTAAGTAGTCCATGTTGGGGGACACTATAGTTATTATTGTATGTGCCTAATAGACAAGACAGTAGTAGCTTTGCATGCTCATGCTAGGAGAAATATATAAAAGAAAATGTTCTGTTATTGTTGCATGGAATATTGCATGATGACATTAAATTTATTGTAAGGGTTGAATGTCAAGAGGGCATGTGATATTACACCCAGGGTATATGATTCTCTACCTTGATCTTTCATATTAGTTATGACCCTTGGTTCACTAAACTCATGACGAATATGAAATATTAACTATAACTAAGACAAAAGTTTTAAATTTATGGGGCCTAAATGCTATTCTCCTAGGTAGACTCATCCACCTTTGTAGAGTTTCGTTGATAGGTTTTAATTTTCTCCTAGGTAGACTCATCCACCTTTGTAGAGTTTCGTTGATGGGTTTTAATTTTGAAATATCTATAAGAAAAGTAAACGAGATCCATAAAGATGAAAATTTAATCTTGAAACTTAGAATATGTTAATATTGTCTTGATTTCTAGTCATTAAAGGAAATTATGATTCCTTATGGTTAAACTGAAATATTAACGTGGTTTATGGAGGAACCATTAACATATGTATAATAATTTAATTGGATCAAGAAATTAAATTTAATGCAGAGTTCCATGAATTATTAGAATAGGTTGATTTTTTCAATCTAGACATGATTTCTTGACATACCATAGGAGTAAAAAATTTAGTATTGCGTCAATTTGACCAATTTTTCCTCAAAATTGATATCAGGGTAAATAAACATGGATTTCATAAAAATAAAAAGGGGTTTCATGATATTGAATTAAGATTCTAATTCTATGTGCAAACTGTCAATAACAATGGAAACAAACCAACTGGCTACGTCACTTAATTGATTGGTAAATCCCATTCATGGGCATGTTGCTTTACACCTCACTCTATTTCTCCTAGGATTAACTCGTTACCAATCAATTCCGTAGTATTCAATTATGGTTTATGGTTGTGTATGATTGGACTATGGTTGAAGATGGGAACATGGTTGTTTTCCCTCACATAACATCGTATATCCTTGAGCGTGAAAATCACTGCCTCTGCTCCCACGAAGATGGTGAGGATGTGAAACCACAGGTTACCCAATCGAAATGGTTGACAATAGATTCTCATGTGGCTGCCAAATCTAACAGTCGTTTTATCCCTTGAAAGGGTGTTGTAAATCGAGTCATTCCTTAGTGTGATGATGCAAATAATATCATGCAAAGAGTGGCTATTGGAGTTGCACATTGAGGCATGAGGATGAGGCTATGTGATGGCTCGAATTTGATGCTAACAAGAGTGAGGAAAATTAGATCATTTCAATCACATCAACGCATGTTTTCGCAAATTAATCTCCTTCCTTATGGATTGGGTTGAATGCGTTGACCGTCATCCATGATGGGGTGTTTTACTTCCCATGCAGTGTAAAAAAAAGTAGTCTTTTCTCTATAGAATAAACACCACTTTGGGTGGCTATAGATCATATTTTATGAATGACCAACAATACATACTGAAAGTCCTGGAAAAATGGCTACAACACTATGGATGCCTTCTTTATCACCAATTTGGAGGTAGGTGAGTTGGTCACAAGCTAATGATACTGTTTCCATGGAAAGATTGAGGAAAAGCTGAAAACCGTAGTTGCTTCCTGCTATTTGCGGTGAGATGAAGACTGACGGGGTAGATAATCATTATCCCAAATCCCTGTGAAAAACATAGATGAGCCGAAGGAGTTGGAATGAATAGAGTTATCAACGCTCCGCCTTATCCATTCAATGAACTTATAAAATATTATGGACAAAATTGTTTATCCCAACTACGTGCTCTATCCATTGATAGAAAAAGTGAGCGAGCTTGGTTCTCTATCCTCTGTAGATAGCAATGGGAAAGTACCATTTCGATTGATGTTGTTTTGCCTGAACGAGATCAATATATTTATGTGGGAAGATCCTGTTAAACTTTTAAAAAAATGGGGTACAGATGCAGATGCAGAAGGTTGTCAATTATCATTGACATATGCATGGAGTAAGTGTTGACGCACCATTAATGTTTGAACTCCCAAGCTTCAGTTGTGTATATGTGTTTTGTGATTGGCTGAATAGGTTTTGATGTGAAATGGGATTCCAACGAGTTGCAACCTAATCATATATGGAAATCATGCTAGTCATAGCAGTTAAATGAGTGACGTAATTAAATTAATGATGTAGGTTTTGATTTGCTGTAAAAAAAATATTTTGCAACTAAAATCGGCGAGGGTTTCGTTCAACAATCTCATCAATGCCAAAGAGGTTGCTCAAACCTGAAACAACAGGTAATGTGCAGAATCATATAGTGATTGCAAGAAGGAAAAAAAATTCTAGAACACAAAATAGGTCTAAAAAACAAAGGCAACGAAAGTCTTTGAATCTGCTGGGAGATTCTCATTAAATTTTGGCATCTTCCAGCAATGAAACAACATGTACAACATTCATTGTGCTGGGAAACGATGTGATTTTTCAGGAAGAACATTCATTCGAGTCTCTAAAGTTTTATTCAGAAGTATCTACTGGAGAAACGATGGCGCCTTATTTTGTTTTAATGACATGAATAGACTTTTAAAGCGCCCTGAGAAAGTGGAAGTTATCCGTTCTGGAAACCATCTGTTCGGAAGTGTTGACTAGCCACAAGTCGCAAGAAGTAGATCAACTCAAAATTTGATTTGAATAAAATACCTAGATCAAAAAATAACTGAAACAAAGAACTCATGCCTTTGAAAGTAGAATTGCTACGGCATCATATGACAGATTACATAAAGGGCATGCCAATCAAAGACTGCTTACACACACAAAGATTGGATGCCTTTCAAACATAATAGAGACTGAATTTTATTCAAAGAAATATAAATCAAGGAAAAAGCAAGAGAAGGTAATTGAACATTGATTTTTTTTAATATGAATACATCATTCCAAGGTTGTTACACGTTAACAATGGTATAGATATTTCTTTTTCTGCTGACTGTATTACGCTTTGAACATTTCTGTTTTTTTTTTAAGCCACATAAGCCGATATTGAAGTGAAAACAGGTTTTGTATTTACCCCAGAAATGTCTTTTCATATATCTTTTCCATGTTTAAATTATGGGATTAGAAAGTTTCATTGAGTGAAATGTTTCAGTGAATTTACTTATATGTTAACTCTGAAAAGTAATTCACGTATAGATCTTGGTTATTAAAGGATCAATGACATTTAAACAAAGAGGGTTTTTTTTTATGAATAAGGTCCTTATTACGTAAAGGGTTAAATTTATCAAGAGCTAAAATTAGTTGTGTTAATCTTACAAGTCACTCTTAAATAGTATGAACGTTTCTATGGAGATACATATAAGGTGTTAGGGTTAATACTTAACAAGCATGATCCCTTCCACGTTAGGAATTGAGATGCCTCCTTCACTCACCATTGAACTTCTCATTTGGATAAGATTCTAAATGAAAAGCAACCATGATTATGATCTAGTATTATTCACAAGGTAGTACTTGTTGATAATTAAAGGTGGGTATTTATGAATACCTTGAATTGTGGAAGAAATTATCTTTTACATGGAATGTCATGCAAATATGCAGAAATTGACTTTGACATTCATGCACACGAATTTCAGTTGCTTGAATTATATCTGAGGTAATATGTAGCATAAAAGGTCATGTGCAAATGATAAGAAAGCAAGGTGTACTAATCATGATTACATTAAGAGAACTTGTGAGTATTATGTTGCTTCTTATTAACATTGGTCCATTGGTGTAGTTGGCAAGCGCGACTTGCATTTAAGACGTGGATATTGCTTGGTTTG
Source organism: Pinus taeda (assembly GCA_000404065.3). Lineage (NCBI taxonomy): Eukaryota > Viridiplantae > Streptophyta > Pinopsida > Pinales > Pinaceae > Pinus > Pinus taeda. Next base: position 46,188 of record APFE030046008.1, on the reverse strand, counting down.
AACCTGCCATGGTAGCTAAGCAATTAAACATTTTTAGCATACATGAATTATTAAGTGTTTATGACAAGCAACAACGAGATGAAAATTATGAGAAATTCTCATATTTTAAACAATGGATTAATCACACCTTGAAAGAGTTATAGTAATATTGGAGGATTAATTAAGCAGGTGTTAATTCTTGCTACTATATGGAAATCCATACAACTAAATCATTAAGCCCTACATAACTATCTTCCCTAAACATGTGGAGAGAAAGGAAGATGATAGGTGGGACATTATACTTGTGGTCAGAGGGGTGAGATGATGGTACGATAATAATGCACTCTCGAATCTTTTATAACATACTAAACTATGGATACACAATAATTAAGAAGGTATAACTGTTAATAACTACTATCATGTCAAAGGTTATGCACAAATTGTAGTTAGCTAGTATGTTTTCTTATAATAACATCTAATGTAAGGATGGTTATGGAAGAGGGCTTACCTTGTTAGGTATTGACCATGAACCTCTGTAATGAATATGGCCTATTGGTAGGATATGGTTAATACATGATTTTTGAGATGTGTTATGAGAATGTTAACTTGGAAATCTTGTGAGCATTTTAAAGATTATTGTAACTAACATATATCATCACGGTATTAACGTTATAGCTGGCTTTAATGGAGGAAGTCCATGTTTGCATCATTTACTTATTTTGATACATATACTCATGCATTGTCATGCATTGTTGGTATATTGTTATCATAAGCCTAGTTAATGGGTCATCAAGATAAACCTGTTGCGGAAAGAATCATGCTAAAATCTACACATAATAATGAAGCATATGAATTTTCCATGTAAACTCATGCGTGTAAAATATTTTAGCCTTAAAAAAATATTATAGTTATGACTTGGTTGATGAAATATGTCAAGCACCCATGGCATGAAAGAGTCTTGAGTTTAATGGATTTTTTGAATTATCTTGCAACTCATGATGAAATCCGATATTGGTCTTGGTTTGTAACAAATGTACATGAGAAATTCCTTAAAAGTAATGTTGTTCGATTTTGTTTAAGATTAATAACAAGTAATGCAAATGGGAGGAAGATATCATTAATTGAGTTGCATACATACATATGTTGCCTTCACGAATGCAAGAATCACAATTCTCATAAAAATAGACTATGATTCTCGTCATAGATTAAACTATGGTCATCGTGCTATAAAGACTACTTATAAATGATATAATTACTATAAAGGTATTATACCAAGGTAAAGGATGGTGAGAACATGTTATACTACAAGACTATATAACCTGTACAAATTGTCATTCAAATTAATCCTTTGATTAATGCATCTAGAGATAATGTGATTTTTTCTTCAGTTGGAAGAAAATATGGTTAAGGGGGAATTTAACTTAAATAGATTTCCACGACATATGCATCTTTCAATGGATATGAATAATAGAACCTATAAGTATCCTTGAGTGCAAACCATAGTAACTGATGATGTAGCACAAATGGTATGGACCAGTGGGTCAACTAAATGGTATCTAACCATCTATTTAAATAGATTGATATCATAATTTGTACCATGTAATTTTGAGTGGTTCTCTTGATAATGTGTCTCGAAAACATAAGAAATGTTCCATAATTCAAACAAGAATTCATAAAATACGTAACTCATCTTTTCGTTAAAGGTGAGTTAATGTTAAAGGGTGGATAACATGTAATTACCCTGAGATCATAAACACTTACAACTAAAAGGGGTGTAGGATTGGAAGTAGTAAAAACACTTTAAGATATAATTACACTAAATTATGCATGGCCAACAAGTTGTTGAGGCGTGCATACGGGATGAATTATGATCTGATAATTATTAAACTACAAAATCTGTGAGCTAATAGTCTACGTTACGACATTAAACATAAGCTATGATGAAAATATGCATGAATACTATGTTATTGATATTGAAACCTAATGAAATATCGACATGATCTCTATTTGACAAAACTCTCTCTGATTACAAAAATGAACCATACTCATACAAATTTATTGTCAAATAAGAACACTTGTTTTAATTGCTAGAAAATGATAAAAGAATGTATAGTATGATGTGATGCAAGCCAGGACTGTGATACCCAGAATCCTCCATCTCATGCGAGGTTAACCCTGCAATACCCAGAATCCTCCATTTCATGCATATACAAATTCATCTCAAACAGTTTCTCAACACATGACAATGTCATCATCTTTTGGTAAGTACTTGGCTACAAACGAAAATTATTATGAAACCATTTTTAGCACACATCTATACACTTTATCCCAAACTTTCAATCATAACTTCCATTTAAACTCTCAAGCTTTCATTCATAAACATCACATATGACTTTTAGAACTGGGTTTCTCTTTACAATCAAAAGTCAACAAAATGTGTCATTCTTCAAAAGTGCAATCTGCCAAATTCACACCACTACATTATGATATCGATGGGTTTTCGATAGAACTCCATACTGCTACTATCATTTAAAATAACAAAGGATCCAACATTAACTTTGAACCAAGAATTTGGGTTCCATTCGCTGGGTTGCGCGCACTCCACCAAAAGTGTCTTGACATCTACACCATGGAATTTAAAAATTTCTGGCAATAACAATCAATCACCACAGCAACACTCAAGATTTCTTTATGCAAAATCAAATCGATATTCAAATTTACTATCCCAGCAGTAAAAACCCAACTCCACTCAATCATCGCAAACTTTGATCCATTATCTCAGGAAAACTGATCACTTCAACCGCTATCCAAATTGATTCACATCTGCACTTACAAACGCAGTCTTGGGCTTCATAATTTCTGCAATTTCAATTCTCCACGCATTCCTTTACCATTCAAACACATACGTTCAAGCCAGCACACTTCACTGCGCATTTGTTTTGACAACCGCTCCCCCGCCTGCTGACGGTGAACATATATGAATCTGCTTCCTCCTTAAGACAATATGCTCCACACTATACAATTTACATATAGTACCATCAATTCAAATTGGTTTTTAATTAAATTTCAAATTAGAGTATGAATGCCATTCTGCGTTCTCTTGCGAGATCTCCTCCGCATAATGCTTATCATAAAACTAATCAGATTAACATGAACAACGTCCACTTCAATTCTTCATGCTATGCATTTATTTAGGCACATTCTAATGACAGCTTTAAACCACTCCTAGACTCAATTTGAAATGGAATCAACACAGCAAGGGATTAAAATCCACAGTTTATGGAACTGTTATTCAAACACATCGATTCATTCCAAATGTCAATCGACCATACGACCACCTCCAACGCTTTTGCAGAATTTAACTCGAGCCTTCTTGTGTTATTATGAAGCTCACAGTTCATTGGCGCTCTCTTCCTTTTATTACAATCGATATAAACGACCACTCACTCACCAAAAATAAGCTCTCACATGGATTTAACAATTGTCATATTAACATCCATCCTTCGTATAAATACAACTTTCACAATCAACCAGTGTATATATATATAATTTGAAACAAAAACAAATTACTTACAAACTTGTGTTGGCCAGATAATTAGAATTGATGGCCCTTTAGAAACTGCCTGAAGGCGTCCAAGCAGAAAAATCTCTATTTCCTACACTACACTTTCCCTCACTCCTTCTCTGATTTTCAATGCCTTTTAGGCTTCATAATTTATAAAACTTAGCATGATCTAGAAACACTCAACTAAAAGCTCTAAAACTCTACATGCAATGCATACATATGGCAAAAAGCATCTTGAGGGTTTATTCCATCTTTTTCCCTGTTGTAAAATAGAAAATCTTCCTTATCACTTAATGATGCACATCCATTCCTTTTATGCCTAAAATCTCTCCTTAATTTTATTTATTTATTTTGAGAATATATAATTAAATCACACTTAAAAGCCTAGATATTAAACTGACTTGGAACTTAGGAAACTAATTCTGGAAATTCCTGACCCCCTATGTCTATTATTTACAATGATTTCTCTTGGGTTGAATGCTCCTGCATCAGACTCCCAAGGTAGAAAAAATTCATGATCTCCTAATCATTTGCTCAGTTCTATGTTTGCCTGGATCCCATATCTTGTGTTGCAACTTTCCATTTGTCGCTGCTTTTGTCTGTTGTTCTTCTCTAGGTCTCCACATTTTATGCTGCCTTGCTCCACTAGCTGCACTCTCGCAATCTTCTGTTTTCTTTCTTTTGTTGCTTCCCTTTTGTTTTATTGTTGTTGGTCTCTTCCGAAATTCCTTCATCATCATCCACCTCATTATTTCAATTTCTTTGTCTAACAGATTTTCTCCAGCATCTTCAATAAGACTTGTACTCACAAAGCAATTGTTAGAAAAAAAATATAAGGCTTTAGTGCCCCCATAGATTTTGCTGTTGCTAGTGTTGTCTCAGCTACCACCATAAATGTCGCCCCACATGTTGCTCTAGCTCTCACTATGGATCTTGCGGCCTCCCAAACTTCCTGTCCCTCTGCAAAATTCTTTGGCTCATCACCTGCAATTTCATCTGCAACTTCTTCCTCAGGTTCAAATGTCTCTGGCAACACTTCAGTATGTTGTTCTGAGCTCCTTCCTCACTCCTGTATCGGCACATCAGTATGGTGTTTTGCATTCATTAAGAGACTGTTAGCTAGTCTCTCCTTCTTACCATCATCTGCTCCATGACTGTCATTCATCAAAACTCTCCTTTCTTACTTCTTCAACAAATTATCCTGCACATAAGTCCTCTGTTTCTCCAACTCTCTTCTCTGGAGATCTAGTTTTCTATACAATTCAACAATTTCATTAGGAGTAGAACTTGGAAACTTCACACAATTTTCTATACCTTCAACAACTTTTGACCAATCACCAGCTGGTCCAACATTCTGATTAGACTCCTTCGTCTTCATTTTCTCATCATCGATCTGAACAGCCTTCAGATTCAACTCTTTTTGGACAAATTCTAAAGCTTGTTCATCTCCCTGTTCTGTACCTACAAGCATGCACAACTCACTAGTTTTTGAATCACAAGACTTTTCAGTCTTCACTGCTTCCTCCATTATTTCACCAATGGAAACCTCCTCTTCCAACTCAGTTATTCTGAATTCTTCCCGTCTCAATTATACATCCTTCATCTGCTCAAGCTTCCTGAGCTCCCCTGTTAATTGCATGCTTATCTGTAAATCTCTTTTCTGTTGTAGCCTCTGCCAGTTCACTCTCTTCCTCATCAGTAAACCATGTCTCTGGTCTTTCACATTTTCCTGCAACAACTCCATCAGTTGCTCAAGACAAGCTGTTATCTCAACTTTCTCTTTCTCATACTCTTCCTGAGTCAACTGTTGTCTTATACCATTTGCCTTGGCATATTTCTTCTCTTTTCTACTGTGGCCTCTTCATGAACCTCTGCGCTCTCCTTTATGACTTTCAGTAGTCATCTCCCTCGCCATGTGTTCCTCACCTATGAGTTGCATTAAGCCTCTACAACAGCAAACTCTCTTGTTGCCACTTACCTCACCAATCCTTCCCTCCGGATCTGGTCTTTTGGTAATCATTGGTCCTCTGTTGGAACCTTTCGAGCATCCTCTACTGCTCCTATAGGCTTCTCTCATCTGCAACTTTATTCAACCTCTGTTGAATCCTTAGGTTCTGCCACTTAGAATCCCTTGTTGGACTCCTTTATCACTGCACTCTAGTTGTGATCTACTTCTTCCTGCTGAGATTTCTTCACTATGCCTGTAAATCAAATTATCTAAGCATAACCTTTAAACTAGAGATAAATAGTACCTGCCAGCTCACCTTTCAAGATCCTGTTAATCTTGGTTCACTTCCTCAACTGCACTGCATCTCTGTGCTTCAACATTCATGAGTTCCAAAAATCTAACATTCATTCATCACATGCAATTAACTTAACTTAAAAAAAAATTGAACCTTCAAACAGAGCTATTCCTGCTCTCATACCACCTGATGCAAGCCAAGCATGCCATACCCAGAATCCTCCATCTCATGCGAGGTTAACCTTGCAATACCCATAATCCTCCATTTCATGCATATACAAATTCGTCTCAAACAGTTTCTCAACACACTGCAATTTCATCATCTTTTGGTAAGTACTTAGCTACAAACGACAATGATTATGAAACCATTTTTAACACACATTTATACACTTCTTCCCAAACCTTCAATCATAACTTCCATTTAAACTCTCAAGCTTTCATTCATAAACATCACATATGGCTTTTAGAACTGGGTTTCTCTTTACAATCAAAAGTCAACAAAATGTGTCATGCTTGAAAAGTGCAATCTGCCAAATTCACACCACTGCATTTTGATATCAATGAGTTTTGGATAGAACTCCATACTACTACCATCATTTAAAATAACAAAGGATCCAACATTAACTTTGAACCAAGCATTTGGATTCCATTCGCTGGCTGGCACGCACTCTCCCACAAGTGTCTTGACATCTACACCAAGGAATTTAAAAATTTCTGGCAATAACAATCGATCACCAGAGCAACACTCAAGATTTCTTTATGCAAAATCAAATCGATATTCAAACTGACTGTTTGAGCAGTAAAAACCCAACTCCAATCAATCATTGCAAACTTTCATCCATTATCTTAAGAAAACTGATCACTTCAAGTGCTATCCAAATCGATTCACATCTGCACTTACAAACGCAATCGTGGGCTTCATAATTTCTGAAATTTCAACTATCCACGCATTCCTTTACCATTCAAATGCATACGTGCAAGCCATCACACTCCGCTGCGCATTTGTTTTGACAAATGCTCCTCTGCCTGCTGACGGTGAACATATATGAATCAGCTTCCTGCTAAAGACAATACGCTCCACACTATACAGTTTACATACAGTACCGTCAATTCAAATTGGATTTTAATTAAATTTCAAAACAGAGTATGAACACCATTCTGCGTTCTCTTGCCAGATCTCCTCCGCATGATGCTTCTCCAACGCTTTTGTAGAATTTAACTCGAGCCTTCTTGGGTTGTTATTGAAGCTCACAGTCCATTGGCACTCTCTTCCTTTTATTACAATCGATATAAACGACCACTCACTCACCAAAAATAAGCTCTCACATGAATTTAACAATTGTCATATTAACATTCCATCCTTCGTATAAATACACCTTTCACAATCACCAGTCTATATATATATATATATATAATATATTATATATATATATATATATATATATATATATATATATTATATATATATAATTTGGAACAAAACAAATTACTTACAAACTTGTGTTGGCCAGATAATTAGAATTGATGGCCCTTTACAAATTGCTCGAAGGCGTTCAAGCAGAAAAATCTTTGTTTCTTACACTACACTTTCACTCACTCCTCTCATTTTCAATGCCTTTGAGGCTTCATAATTTATAAAACTTAGCATGATCTAAAATCACTCATCTAAAAGCTCTAGAACTCTACATGCAATGCATAAATATGGCAAAAAGCATCTTGAGGCTTTATTCCATCTTTTTCCCTTTTCTAAAATACAAAGGCTTCCATATCACTTAATGATCCACATCCATTCCTTTTATTCCTAAAAGCTCTTCCTAATTTTATTTATTTATTTTGAGAATATCTAATTAAATCACACTTAAAAGCCTAGATATTAAACTGACTTGGAACTTAGGAAACTAATTCTAGAAATGCTTGGCCCCCTATGTCTATTATTTACAATGATTTCTCTTGGGCTGAATGCTCCTTGATCATGATGCTAACATGGTAGGAAAATATGTGGAAAAAGTTTTTTCATGCAAGTAATACCACGGGAATGGTATGATGAGTAGTAGCACAGATGGTACTATGTACAATAGTACATATAGAACATGTACGATTACATGTGCTATATTATTGGAATATAATATGTATATCGGTGTGTATAATACACATTTGTGTATATGTGCATGAAGTCATTAGATAAATTTCTGGCAAGGAAACTGACCTAGATGTTACACAGGAAAAGGGAAGAAAGATTGGTATAACTAACCATGGTTAATTGTAGTTTGGCATACATACAATTATGATGAATATACATTTTTATGAGAACTAATATGTCATTACCTTGCAGGAATATTAATGTCGAAAATATGCAAACTAATGAATTGTATGCAGAGAGACTGTAAGAATTATGTGTTCACCAAGAACACAAAGGCTGGAAGGGATGTAACAAGAGAACATTCATTCTTTAGATAAAATAAATGATAAAAAATAACTGCTCTACTAATATTAAGTAACAAATTATGATATATATCACAGTTAAAATTATTCACCTATAACTTCTCACAAATGGTTTGAAAAAATATTATAGGTAGATATGAAAGGAAGAGCACTTTTAATGGCCAATGCAACTATGAAAGAGGAGCACTCCTTGTGACTGATGTACATTGTAAAATTTGCATTAGATGGAAGATCCATGAGAGCTATTGAGTTAGAAACCAATTACCTATGAACAAGGACATGATTCAGTGATAGACAAAGGATAGTGTAAAATTTAAGGGGGAGTGTATGTAACACCCCTCGCTTGTGTGCTAAATTATTGTAAACCTAAGCCAAGTTAAAGCTAATTGTGATATCCTTCCTTGTGTGTTAAAATATTTTAAACCTAAGCTGAGGAAATCTAGGTGTTATACCCTCCTTTATGGGTTAAACTACTCTAAACCTAAGCTAAGGAAAGCTAGGTATAATATAATATGAAAATCAAATGTGTTATAAAATAAATTAATAAAATAAATCACTTGGAGAGTGGAGCACCAAAAGAGATGAGATTCTTTCCAAATCCCAATGAGAAATGGGATAGAGATGAATATTTGATGATAAAGCTTCTATATGTGATTCTAGATAAGATTGGATGGATTGGATATCCATCGGATGGATGGGGGATAAAGATCAATCGAACATAAAATATTTGTAGGAGATAAAGGCAAGCTTTTATGAAGAAAAGAGTCATGGGAGATAAAGATGAGATTTTTCAAAAAAAACCTAGGAAAATGGAAAAATGCATAAAGTGGGATGCCACTAATGGAAACTAACTCATGGAAGAGGGAATTAAATATCCAATGCATTGGGCAGTTGAGGAGAGTTGATTCTTTGCAACACCTTCAGCTTGGAGGGAATCAAATATGATTCATGGTTGGGTGGTGGTGCTCCTCGCTCCAAGTGATTGTTTTAGATGGTTTCACATGCATGGGATGTGTTGTATGTTGGTCTCTTACCCTTATGTTCTTATTATTTGTTCCATTTATATAAATGTTGCATTCTATATCAGTATGGAAAGAATTGCAGTCCATGCATATGAAATTTATGGATTTTAATGTGTTTTCAAGTCAAATTAGTAGAAGAGAATAACATGTTGAGATCTATGCGATAGTGGATATGTATTACTTATAACTTATGTGCTATGTAGATAATGATTCTGTATTCATATTAGATAAGTTATGTCGGTAGTGTAATTTGTAACTATGTCAATGGTTCCATCCTTATGTATGTAATGCTATTACCTCTAAAAGTAAAGTTAGTGGTAGAGGCTTATTAGGTAGTTACTATCACTATGGCTATGGAACTATCTTACTGTTAATAGGGTTCACATGGGGCCATCAATGTGGATGGAAATACTTAAACTTACCTGTTTATGTTATGTTCATAAATATTTGAGATACCTTCTAAATCTAAACATGGTTATCATTTTAATTTACTGGAGCGACATAACAAGCCTTAATGTTAGGCGATAAATTCTTATGCATGCGACTGAATTATGATATTACGTTTAACTATATATTTAATGATGGAATGATTTTATATGTCATGCATGAAGGTTGGGTAATAATGTTTTATTTAATAGTGATATCACAAATCCGTAAGACTCTACATGAAAAAACATGCTCATGTTAGCTATAATAGACTTAATCTAATGTCCATTGATGCTTACGGGTTAACTATGATTCTCATGCATGGTGAGGTTAACTACATTAGAATTAAGATATTAAATGGTGATGGGGAAAACTAAATAACAAATGTTGTGGGTTACATGTTAGGACCATTTTTCCTTTCACAAAGTTATAAAAATGTGCTTATGATTATGGCAGTCTAAATTAATGATAATGATCTCATTAAGACTTCTTTCTGAGATGATCATAATAGGAATGGCCATTGAATTTAGTATTAGATGGTATCTTTATTGTAAGATTTGCATAATACCATAGGGCATGCAGAAGAATTTAGGAGGAAATGCATCTAATTATGCTTTCATTATCTATGTCATGTTTTTCATAAGGAATCTAAAGATCCCATCATGAACCATCAAAAATTGTAAGAGGTTGAAGATAAGTATATTTGTAGAACTAATAAATGGGTATGACATTAAAAGGAACATAACATCTGTGTCAATGCTGAATCTTCACCGTAAGTGAAGAAAAATAATTAAACTTATGGAGCCTAGAGGCGGGTTTTCTAGGTAGGATCGAGATGTTGGTTACATTAACACAAGTACAAGCTAATAAATAAACAAAAAGTCATCTACTATCTCTCTAATGTATCCATCCTACAGTGAAAACTTATTCAAACATAAGACTCAGATTGACTATCGCATTTGTACTAACCACTTAATGCCAAATATTGATGAATTGATGTACATCCTATCTATGGTACAACAACCAATCATTTTAACCATGGTGATGATTACAATTCTGATGTTGGTTTATGTGTTGGGTATATATTTGTGCTTAGCATAGGTGAAATCTTTATATATGTGCTAATTAATTTACATTAGGTTGTCCTCGTACTATCAAGGCACACCTTCAAATGCATACCAATCTAACCTTCACTTGGAAGTTATCCTGTGTTGGCTTTCATGCAAGGTATATCAAATGGTTGAGAGGTAAAGATGGAGGTTTAGGGAAACCACCTACCTGATTTGTTTTAGACTGCCCTAATTCTCATTCCTTCCCACTAGGGAACCTAACTCTACAACTCTTCATTTTTTGATGCTTTCCGCTTGTGAAATAGGTTCAAAAGTGTTTCAGCTATGGTTTATGGTGGTTTATTCGTATTATTTCATGCATGACATTGTTTATTCCCAATTCATAGCATTTCAACTTCCTCAATTTGGCCACTTCATTCATGGAAACCTCTGGGAAGACCCTCACTTGTACAATGTTCCTTATTTTCTTTTATGTCACCAGTGGAATGTATCAAATCCTAATGTTTTCTATTTTCCCCTGTGCAATCTCATTAGCAAGGATTTAGAGCAATGGTCAAGATTCTTAACTCCAGGGGTTGGCATAGGATCAATCATTCTCCACCTCTGGGTTGGTAATCGAGCCAACCCATTTTCCTTGTGGCTCCGGAGTAAAACTTTCTCTTGGTTCTCAGAGGAATATGGCTCTCGACAAGTAATTTTGGAGAAACCCTCAAGGGTTCTAGGTTTATGTTCTGTTTATATTGATGGAGTTGTGAAATGATCCAAACCCTCTACTAGTTCAATGTAAGTTTTCCTGAGGGTTAGGCTCACGACTGTCCCGCTGACAGTGTTGAGGGTTTATCATTTGTTTTGTTTGTTTTTGAGGTCTTAACCTCAATGTAGACATTTCCTATTGTGTAGCTCTAATGGGTTGTTAAATATTTATTTACTAACTTGTCTGGAGTCCCTTTCAATAATGCCATAGCATGTGTGCTCAAGATGCGTTGAAGTTTAATTTAACAATTAAATTATACTATAGTTTGTAATTAAGATTAACGTGTTTCCCTATTCATGAGGAATTATTTCTCATAGAATTGTTTGAGACATTTTATCTTGTTATGGTATATGTATAGCCACAAGTGGCGCCTCGATATTGTCAATTCGAGCTGGCTAAGGATTTCTTGACGGATATGTTTACTAGATCCAATAAACAATATTTTCAATCTTGAAATTATCCAGTTAACACTTGTTTACATCTATTCTTTGATGGAAAAAATGGTATTTGTAACAATTTCCTTTCTAATTTATAATGATAATCACATTATTTAGTTTGACATGCCCTTCGCGGATTTCTTAGTAATAATTCTTGAAATGGCATTCCTTTCTTTTCAATCCCTCGAGATGCATTTACATTTTGGTATACTTATTGTGTACAAAGGTCACCCAGACTTCCTCGAATATGCTTTATTTTCATATCAATGCTAGCTCGCTACAACCAAGCATAACTTAAAGAGCCAACAAGGACACTATATCATTTTTAAGAATTTTGTAGCTATTATTTACAAATAATCTTTTTTACGGTTACTGATATAATTGATATAATTGTTCGTTCGATTTATTTTACTTTCTACAATGTTATTTTTTTATATATGTACATTTGGAGATTTGTATGTTAGCCCTTTCCAATGAATTTACCTATAATGAAATTTATGTGTGCATATTTCCATTCCAAATATTAGTAGGAATGAGTACAATAGTAATTACTTAATTGATAATGTTCTAAATGATTAAGTACAACAATGTTGTCCTAGTTGCAAGGTAATTGGCGCCCCTGTCAATTTCCTCTATAGCCCAAGGATAAGACAAAGTTACGTAGGGTTGGATTGTCTACAAAGGGTCTCTTGACCTTCAACCGACTAACCAATGCATTTATTTCCTTTTGTTCTTAATACAATATCAAGAAAAATAGACAAATAATATTTATAATAAGGAGTTATGATGATTAAGTTTCTAGGTACTTCTTAGCTGAACTAACTAATTTATTTTGTATCAACAATATCTTTCTTATATTATGATAATTTCTTGTGGCTTATGATTCACTCCATGATAGGGATTATGCTCAATACTATATTCTAGTTCTAGTTGTTCTTTCGTACCTTATCTAAAATAATGCAATCATACAGTGCAATATTTTATGTCATTTCATGCAGATGTGTTTTAACAGTATATACAATAGTATCAGTTTCTCTTTAAGTACTCTATTTTCCACAAGTACTACTTCTGTAAAAACAAGAAGAAATAAACCATTATTTTACCGTATAAGTGTACTTATATGTTTTCCTTAGTGACTTAGGGAGACTCTCCACCCAACTGTGTGGCTGGAAATGACGTCCAAGCTCCCCTCGAGCCTCCACTCATCTAGATAGTTTTAGGTTCAATCCTGAGTTGCCTGAACTCTAAACCTCAAGACCCCTTCATCTCTTATAGAGTCCCAACTTGTAAGGATTATTTTGGGGTTCCATTGGCTAAAATCCTTCTCAATAATTCCTCAAAACAACAATATTCCACTAACCTACACAATATGTAATTTTATCTAAACCTTATAAATATTGTTACAAGATAGGTTAGATAAAATTGAGGTCAGAGATTCAATTTATGATTGCTGATTTTCGGCCTCATAATCCCTATTTTTCCAATGATATATATATATATACAACACATATCCATATTATGTAACACTCCTCCCTTGTGTACTACATTATTGTAAAGCGAAGCTAAGTTAATGCTATGTGTGATATCTTCCCTTGTGTGTTAAATGTTTGTAAACCTAAGATGAGGAAAGCTAGGTGATATGTAATATGAAAATAAAAAGTGTTATTAAATAATTAATAAAATAAATCACTTGGACAGTGGAGCACCAAGAGAGAGGAGATGTTTTCAAAATCCCATGAGGAATGGGATAGAGATGATTTTTTCATGATAAAGCTTCTAGATGTGATTTGAGATAAGCATGGATGGATTGGATATCCATTGGATGGATGGGAGATAAAGATCCATCAGACATAAAAGCTTCGTGGGAGACAAATATAAGATTTTTCGTGGAAACGCAGCATGGGAGAGAAAGACAAGGGTTTTCGAAATAGTCCTAGGCATATCGAAAAATCCATAAAGCGGGATGCCTCTAATGGTAACTAAATCATGAAAGAGGGTATTAAATATCGAGTGCATCAATCAAATGAGGACACTTGATCCTTGGCAAGATCTTCGGCTCGAGGGGAATCAGAGATGACTCATGGCTGGGTGGTGGTGCTCCACCCTCCAAGTGCAGTTTTGGTTGGTGTCAAATGCATGGGATGTTTGTATGATCACTCTTACTCTCTCTCTATCTCTAAGTTATAATTTACAGTTTCTTTATGAGAATATTTTCGTAACTTTCTGTTATTGTTCGAGTTTTTCTATGAGATGATTTCCCAAGTTTCCTCTACTTTGATGAGATTCACTTGCATGGTATGGGTTCTATATTAATCGTTACTTTTTATGAGGTTAAAACAATTATCTCAGATATCTTGATCGTTGATTTCTTATTTCTACATTTATTTCCTACCATTGAAATGGTTAACCCATGTCACTCAATTGTATAGATAAGGTATTATATGTATGGAAATAATTGATGTCTTATGTATGTGAACTTTAATGTACATGAGAAATGGTGGAATGAGGGTAATTAGTTGTTGATACTAGTGTACCCATTTTAGATTTCTCATTATCAACTTGGATGTGGCATTCTAATGTGAACTTACCAGTAGAAGTACATTAAATGAATTGACACTTTCAATACCCATGAAGGGTAGTATATTGCACATAATTAGATTACATGTGCTAATCAGTTACGATGAATGTGATGGTAGTATTAAACATATGACCTCTTTTACATCTAAGAATAGAGTTAATACTCGAAGTAATATGTTTTATGTTGAGATTATGTATGAATATGTGAGATGACTATGGATTCTCTAACTGATTGTATTACATGCACTATAGAGACATGCTATGCTCATATTGA
>APFE030046008.1:0-23515 GCA_000404065.3 Pinus taeda | reverse complement strand
TCTCAAAAGCCTGCTTGGTTTCAAGAGACCATTTTACCTTGGCATCCTTCTTCAACATGTTGCTCAGTAGCCTTATTAGCTCGGCTAGGTTTGGGATAAATCTCCTTAGGAAATTGATCGTTCCAAGGAACGCTTGCAGTTCTTTTATGTTTCTTGGATAGGGGATTTGAAGAATAGCTTGAATTCTTTCCAGGTCAATTCTAATCCCATCTTTTGATATGATATGCCCTAGAATCTTGCCTTCCTCAAGGGCAAACAGGGACTTCTTAGGATTCAAGGAAATGCCATATTTCCTGCATGTCATGAAAATTTGCCTTAAGTGCTTAAGGTGCTCTTGGTCAGATTTGGAGAATGGGGTCAGGTCATCAAGGTAAACTACGAGGAAATCATGTATCTCCTTAGAAAATGCAATATCCATTGCCCTTTGAAAGGTAAAACCAGCGTTTTTCAGCCCAAAAGGCATTTTAACGTACTTAAATGTTCCCCACGGTGTGGTAAAAGCTGTCTTGTCCTGGTCATCTGTGTGAACAAGTATTTGATTAAATCCTGAAAATCCATCTAGTAATGAAATTCTAGAGGAACCCACTACTCTTTGCAAGATATGGTCCATTTTGGGTAATGGGTAGTGGTATTTTAGGGAGACCTGGTTTAAATTTCTCAAGTATACACACAGTCTTATCTCTCCTGTTTTTTTCCTAGTGGGAACTAAGTTAGACACCCATTCAGAGAATCTGATGGGTGCAATGATACCTACTTCAAACATTCTCTTTATTTATTTCTCAATAAGGGGAAGGAGCATGGGGTTGATTCTCCTGAGTTTCTGTTTGAACGATTTTTTATTTGGTTTCACGGGAATGGTATGTTGGATCACTGAGGTGTCATAGGAATTCAAGTCCTCATAACTCCAGGAAAATACATCTTGGAATTCTTTGAATAAATCCACATATTTTGGTTTTTGATCAGGGGGCCGATTTTTGGGCAACTTAATCATTCTGGGATTCTATGTTGTTCCTATGTTGTGTTATTCTATGGCATCATTTAAAGGTTCCATCTTTGGCTTTTTGGGCACATCGTTGTCATCAAACATGTCTTCCAATGGAGTAAGGCTTGCAGGTAGAACATTACTCTTTAGATCAATAAACTCATCCTCCGCTTTGGCTGTTTTCTCTAAACATATTTGTTTCAGCTGTTCTATGTTTGTATTGTTAAAAACAGTTGGGTTAAGGATTTGTTTAGTTGTTGCAGCTGTTACAGTCAGGTGATTTTCTTTTGCTAACAGTTGTGAGTCGGCCATGGAATCCATGTCAATGTTTGTGTTGGAAAATTCATCCTCCAGAGTTAAGAAACTATTAATTTGGTTATCATTTTGAAATACTTGCCAATCCTTGACATTGTTAGGGACCAAAGGTCTGTGTTTTACTTCAGCGGTGAAATGGTCATTTGGTTCAAAGGGAAGCTTGCATGTGCTAGCAAAGGTTGCTAGACTATGGGCATGAATATTGTGATCTCGTGCAATTTTGGAAAGCCTGAATTCACTGAAGGCATTGAGTAATTTGGTGGCAGAAACTCTGTAAGCTCTCATTCTACTATCATTAGTGATAAAGTTATCTTTTATTTGTTGTATAATCAAGTCAGAGTCACCTAGGATGGAAACTTTAGTAGCTCCTAGGAGTTTGAGCAACTTGAGGCCTAAGAGAAGAGCTTCATACTCTGCCATGTTGTTTGTACATCTGAAATTGAGTCTATAAGCATGGCCTTGTGCATGATTATCATGAGTATTGTAAATCCATACTCCAGCCCCTGCTCCTAACTTGTTAATCGAACCATCAAACTCCAAATACCATGTGATTTCTTGTTTGAGGTTTGTATTCAGAGTTTCAGTTTTTTGGGGATCGGGCAAACTTACAATTTCTGTTTCGGGATGTTCTTCTTGCTGTTTGTTGGTTGCCTTGGCTATTGAGACAATTTCATGGGTATTGGCAACCGATTCCTCATTGACGTACGTTCCTTGTTCCAAAAATAACGGCTTATCATTAGTTGGAGGGCTGGTGTTATCATAAAATAAAATAAAATAATCCATATCAGAATGGGTTAAGTAAATTCGAAAATTTTGGGGTTTTTCCTCACTGCTTACCACATACTTCATTAATGTTTCTCTATATAGTCTCTTTGGTTGCCCAAAGACAGATATAGTGGCATAAGAGAGGTCAATTTGAAGGGACCCTTGCAATCTTGCTCCCCACAATCTGGATAGGAGCATCCCATACTTTCTGGGAATGTCAGCAACTACTACGTTCATTAAGATTGTCTTGCTGGGGAATTGGACTAGAGAGACACAAAGGTCTTTGATCAAACCTAAACATTTGACTCGACTGGAGTCAAAGGAATACAAATCTTTGTACGGTATTGTGACATCAAGGTTCAACCTTTCCATTATAGCTTTGGGCATAAGGTTATGTGAGGCACCTGAGTCAAACATAGCATTATGCAGTATTTCGTCATGTATGTGCAGACTGACATAAAAAGGTGGAACAGGTCCATATGTTGTTCTTTCGTTAACTTCTGGACCAAACAGTAGTTCAGGGGTATCATCTAAAACGTTCACATCATCCTTCAGTTCTAGTAATTGAAGTGACCTTTGAATTTGTTGCCTATATACATCATGTTTGGCAAGTTCTGAGAGGGGAATGGAAATCTTGAGTTCTCCAATCTCTGCTTCTAAATTGAATGGTTTTTCCAATGAGTTCTTGGTGTTGACAGTGGAGAATTTCTCTTTTTCAGGCATACTCTCTATTTTTTCTTTTGGAATGTCAATGTCATGATGTATGACAGTTTGTGGTATTTCTGTTTTGGGAAGATTTTTAGGAGTGCTATTCAGATATTCTTTTGGGGAGGAGGGAGGTAGAGGCCGATCAATAGGAGAGTGTGTGTCTGTTACTCCTCCACAGTTACCTGATGAGGGTTTGGGACAAAGCTGACAGCTGGTTGATTTTTGGTGATATATCCTTTACTTTTGTTGAGCTGTTTGCTATCTTTTGTTCTGCTGGATGGGGGAACATCAATGGTCCTTGTTCTTAATTTGTAATGGTCCTCGTACATAGTGGTATTATAGCCTTGTCTAAAGTCGAAGGACTCTCCCAACTTGGTGTGAAATTGTTTTGCATCAAGATATGGTCGGTCTTCTTCCATAAGAAAGATTTGTTGTTCATTTTCTGAATCTATCAGGTTCATATGAGTCCCATCTGTGGGATAAATGGAGGTAGATGCCTCCGCATAGTTTTCTTGAAAAGGAGGCCTAATATCGTGGTCGGGACTGGCCCTTCCAACGTTTGTGTTTTGATTTTTTCTGAAGTTCGGGTTCCTTATGGCATTGGGCTGTTGAACCTCCCATGAAGTTTTTCTCTCAACATTGTCTACTCTGTCTCCCAGCCTGTGGATGCCACTGATGATAACATCTAGCTTTTGATCGAAGGCTGAGGGTTCTTCTTTGAAAGTGGTTATTCTCTCAGTTCTGGCTCTGTTTCTTTTAGCAATTAGATTTGCTTCCACACTAACAGAAACATCTTACATTTCTGTAAGGTTTTGAGGGGCTCCTTCCCTTAACTGATATGCCATCTCAGCATCAAAGCCATCCGGGAATTTGTACAAAGTGAGATCAGGTGGAGGTCTCAAATTTTGTGGTATTGCATTGTAAACATTGTTAAATCTTGCACAGTAATCCAAAACCGTTTCCGGAGGTCCTCTTTTGATAGTATCATACTCAGATGGTATGTGTAGGGGATCTTTCTTTTTCTCCCATCTATTAATAAATGCCTGGTATAAAGCTTCAGGGTTTAATATAGAATTGAGTGCAAGTGCCCTAAACCAGGTTCTGACATCACCGGTCAAATAATGGACAAAAATATTCATTCTTACACTGTCATCATCAATTCATAACTCTCAAAATAATCCTGCATTTTCTTTGCATGTTGTAGGGAGGTGCAGGAGGTTGTGGCATCAAAATAGGTGATTTTTGACTGGTAGTCCTGAGGCATAGCCCCGGGATTAGCAAGTAGCTGTAAGGGCGCATATCTAGCCATGATGATGGGGATAAGCGGAACAGCTAGGGCAGCGGGTATAACAGGAACGACTGGGGTAGAAGGAGTAGTAGTGGTAGTAGGAGTATGGGATGGAGCTGCTTGGAGAAGGAGGTGATGAATCAGGGGAACTTGGGGTTGACCGGAATAAAACATTGACAGGGGTTGGAACACTACTTGGTTGAACTGTTTCGGGACTCGCAACAGTTGGGTCTTCTTTTTGATATTGTTTTCTAATGATCTTAGGAATTAAATTCAGATTTTCAAAAACAGCTGGGCAATTTGGATCAGGATTTGATCGTATATCACGCATTTGCTTCTTAGGAACCAACTTCTACTATATTTTTTGGGAACTTTTTTCTAAAAGACACAGGTCGACCGAGGCGTTCACAGGTCGGTTTCTTCCTCTGTGGGGCTGCAGACTGGTTTAGTGAAATTATCTGAGGAGATCCCTAGTGGAGTCGCCATTATGTTATCACTGAGGTTGTACCTAGGCTCCTGTAGGGATACGACCGAGGTAACCACAAACCAATCTTTGGATTGCAGGTTCTAGCCCACCTGCAATCAGAGAGGGCTCTCTCTTAATGATTCAACTTTGTTGATGATTTTAGGCTAGCTTTTGGCTCAGGCGTTTTTTTTTTTGTGTTTGGATGGAAGGAAAATGCTTTCAGGCAGAGAGGTAATTTATGAAGTGATAAGTTTCAAACCATTGGGAATGGATTCATGGGTTAGGATTATCAGTGCGTCTTTCTGATCATAAGAGAAATAATGAAGCAAGATAGCTGCTCATAACACAATCTTCAGACTAAAGGATGAATGATATGTAAGGAATGAGAGGCACTTAAGAATCTCTCATTTAACTTAACAAAGGGAAAGATGATCTCTATCTTGGGGCAATGAAGAATCCCTGGATAACTGTCTTGGGTTAAGGCAAACATGAGGCATGTGGAATTCATATTTATGCTTAAATAGAGGAAAACATAAAGAAACATCAGGAATTTAGCATAGAGTGTATTTAAACAAATTCTAAGCTAATCTTTCTTTCTGTTGTTTAAGAGCATAATTCATGAATGAAAACAGAGGTAATAAGCACTTATTGAGTTATGCACAGCACAAGAATTCCATAATCACTCTTCAACCAGTAAACACAGTGAACAATCCGTTCTCCAAGGCTCATAAGCAGTCTTTGATTATAGAAACTTATCAGATATTACAGTGTGAGTCTCTCCCAGAGCAAAATCAGCTAGAGATAGCTTGTTGACTAATCAACTGACCAACCAACCCATAATAAAATATTCAGGGCTGTCTTTATAGTGAAAATATCTCAAACTATTTATTACAATTGACCTAAAACAAGTCTGCAAAAAGAGCTTTGTAAACCTAAAATTGTGCCAAAATTAAATGCAGGTAAATATCTATTGAACTGTGTCAGAGGTAGCTAGATTAAAAGGAGTGCAATTTGGCCCTTGGAGCCTCGATGCAGTACTGCTGGAATAACTGTGATTTGGGATCTGCAGTTCTATTCTGGTGCGAGTTAAATGTGCAATAACCATGATTTGAGAGTTTTGAGTGGCCTCGCCCTCTTTCCTTGACTTTGCTGGAAGGTATTAAATTTTCTCCTGCTTTGGGCCGCTGGTAAGATCTTCGCTGATACTCTTTGCCGCTACATTGATGGTCTCCGTCGCTCTCTGATACTCTTTGACGTGTTTTCTCTCGGTGAATTTGATCTGATACTCTTTAATCTCTGTCTATGGTCTCTTCCTGTCTTCAAATCAGCAAAATTGGGCAATTTCAGGCCTTTTCGGTGCAAAACGGGCCAAGGAATCAAAAGATTCCCTAAAGATTCCCCAATATGGCCTATTTACCATAGCGATGTGCGATTAGCGCTTCACGCTAATCGCACATCGAAAAATGCCTCTGTTTCTCATTCCGGAGCTTCGAAGCACGATTTTTCTTCTTGCGCGAATTTTCGGTTTTTTGGCTGCTGACATCAGCATGACGTCAGCAATACAGCAGATGACGTCAGCATGCTGACATCAGCAGTGGGGTCCTTTGGTACGGATGTGACGTCAGCATGTTGACGTTATCAAGGTGACGTGGCAGTACGACGGGGTGACGTGGCAGGGTGAGGTGGACCGGGCGCAGGCAAGGTGAGGTGACATGGAGGCGAGCTGGCAGGATGCGGTGGCGCTCCTGTTATGTGAGGGGAGGGTGGTTTTCCCTATGCGTCGGACCGCCATTGGTACGGAGGTGGTTTCTGTCAGGGGCAGCCTGATGCAATGGGAGGCAGCCACCTGTCTTGGTGTACGACGGTAAAACCGTCGGACATCGGGTGGTAACCTACCATCATAATCGGGTGCGCGATGTGATCAAGGACCGTTAGATCTGGGGGAGGCGATCCAACGGTGGATGGGAAAGGGAGATGCGCGGGGTTTATCAAAGGCGTGCGCACGTTAAAGACTTAATTTTTCATGGTGTAGTGGGTTTTTAACTTTAGAAAATGGGTAAATGTGTTTGCGCGGTGAAAACTTATCAAACAAACATTAATATTTTTCACAGAAGCATGCGCGAGGAGGGTTATTTAGCATTTGGAAAGGGTTACCTTAGTGTTTGGAAGGGATCCATACACTTGGGAGTGGAAATTTTTGCAGAGGGAGGGTTCTTACTAAAGTCCAGGTGACTTAGTAATTCCTAGTGAAGTATTTATGGTTATATTTCAACCAGGGGGAGGGGATATTTACATAAGCGGATTATCTACATAGTTTTAGTATGGGGACAGGGAAAATATATGGAGTTAAATAATAATGTCAATAGTTAATATGGAGATGACAAGAAAGCACTAAGTTTCAAAAATCTTAGGCTTGAAAAGGGGAGATAGAACCTTCTAGAGAGAGTATGGATTATCTTTGGGTGAAGCAGGTCTTCACCCAAGCTAGTGACATGAAAATGATGAAACTAAGAGATATCAAGAAGATCTTGACCTCTTTTTGGGGAAATTAGTTAATGATTTGGGGGAGATGGAGAAAGGAGGTTAGTTATGCCTGTTTTTAGCTCTTTAACATAAAACTGCCTGGTGATTGTGTCCTGAGTAGAAATGACACCCTGAAAACATGGAACTGATCAGCAATCAAGATTCTGCAACCTCAAAACTACCTACCCAGCCTACTTACCTAAAATTTTTTCTTCTTTTGGTTTGGGTGCACTTAGACTTGTAGACCCGTAATTTCAATTTTTCTTTTTTATACCTTCCTATCTACAAACTACCCTTTTTTCTTCCAAGGGCCCAGATTAAGTAGTTGGGCTCCTTTAATTCTCTACCTATCTAAGAATATGCCAAGATTAAGCTATTTGGATAGATTTTCATCCTCTATATTCTAAAACAGGAAATTGAAACCTAGGGTGACCAAGATTAAGCTGTTTGGACCTCCCTTTAGCTAAAAATTGTACAAAACTGGAATAACTTCTCAAAAATTTGAAAGCAGTTAGATGAACTCTGAGTAGCCTTCTTTGCTTGGTGACTGTTTAGCAAATATGGAGCATTGCAACATGGAAAGTATGACATATTTGGTCTGTAAAAATGTCAATCATGAAATATGAGTAGCCTGCTGCAGGAGGAGGCTAATAGTATGTCTGAGAGAAGGAAGATATTTGCTAGAGAAAAATTGTTTATGTAAGATTAGCAGAATGCATACATCTATGCTAAGTTTTTCTTATAGGTCTTGCGAGTGTTTGATGCAACCATAATATATATGTTTGAAATTATTCATGATTATGCATATGAATTATTCAGTTTTAACTAGTTTATGGATCATGATTTACAAACCAAGCTAGTTTTGAAGGTTCTGTGCAAAATTCTTTATTGATGGACCAAAAGTTTACAAATTGGTGATCATATTTAAGCTGCCACTTGGATTCCTTTCTTATAAAATGTTCCATTTTTTTAGTAGGGAGCCTTTGAATAAATTCCTTGCAGACATGCATATTAAATATCCTTGTATCAACAACACAAATTGCTCATGGCAGGTGCCTTCTAAAAGATCTCATAGTTTCCTGATAGGTCCTCATTATCAAGCAACTCCAATCTCAATTCCAAGACACATGCTGACATAAAAGGTTTTGTCACAATAAAACGATTCAATATCATGGTAGTTGTTGAATCCTTTGCTTTCTAAACATAATCTTTTTTCTAATTTTTCCTCTTCAAGATACGGATTTTATATATATTTAAGACAAAGAGAAAATGACATTGTAGTTGGGAAAGCTAACAAAAAGATGTATGTGCAGGCTAGTTTGAAAATTTCATCGTACTTGTGTACAGTCACAAATTAAAGAACATGAAATAGTTCTAGAATTAAAAATCGTATGAGTAAAAAATCTTCCAATTCAATGATTGTACATGGGAAGACCATATCGATCTGATATGGGAAGTATGGTAGGTATTATAGTCTAACCATTTATGATTATAAACACCACAATGTGTTAATGAATATGCCATGATCTTGGCAAGGACATGGAAATTATTTTCGATTGGTCTGCGACTTAGTTAAGCAGTTAAAATAAGGGGAATAAATGAACTGCACCAAAGAGGTTATACCATTAGCTTGAGTTGTTTTGTTTATATTAATTCTTGAACGTTATATTTTAGATCTTACTACGTATATGATATATGTGCTTATTATAAGAAACAAAGTTATATATATGTGCATTTATGCATTAATACTTCTCACGATTAAAAATAAATTTAAGATATATCACTAGGCTTCATGAATGATCGAGAAAGCCATTATATAAAATTCTTAAAACTAAGTTATTGGTAACCATGATGTACAAGTGATAAGTATGATTATCATACGCAAGGATTCTAATAGTTTAGTGCAACACTAAGTATTCTATATGACTATGATTGTGGACATAAAATGTTATAGTTGCTTTAATTCAAAAGTAATGACTATGTGAGACAATGAGGAGGCTCACATGTGCTGAGGTCATAGTGATTATAAGTATTGTGTGACTTTATTGCTGCAACCAAAAAAAATATTTTATGTATATGGTATTATATAGAAAATACATTGTAATTAACGATGTTGTTAGCAATTCACTCATAGAAAGCAACATAATGTTATAGCCACTGCTATCTTGTTCCATGTTAACTCTATGAAGAAATCTCAATATTTAGTGAAGAGCGTGGGCTAATCATCATAATAAAAATGCCATTGTTGATATCTGTCCCAATAGTTCATTGTTAAAATGACCCATATGTGTTATAAAAATAATTCACCTATAGGCAAATTTTCTAGTGGGTTGACTTTCATGTAAATCTCCAAAATAGTCATGCTTGAGCATGTGGATATTGTGGTATTAAAAGTGAAGGAAAAATACATGTATATGCATGATAGCATCTAGATGAAAGAAAACTTGAGAAAAATTGGTATTGTGAATGACGAAGAGAACTCAGGGAGATTCTTTTAAAACCTCTAACACAATTTCTATCATTGGATCAACATTCCAACCCATGACATGAATCAGTTGATGAACCATGTGGAAAACTATATTGGAATTGATTGTTCCAATAGGTAATAAATTTAAATGGTGATTGGTACAATTACAATATAGATGCAGGGCTAAATAAAATCACCTAATCCAAGAAAGGAAAATTAGATAATAAAGAAAACCATGGTTGTAGCATTATTTTATTGTTGTGTAATAATACATATGTCCATCCATTATCATGAACTATATGTGTTACCATAGTCTGGTTGAGTGGTCATTTAGATAAAATTGTCTTAAAATGGATCATGCTTAATATCCATTCATAGTAACCAGTGATATGAATCTTCCATGTAAGCACTTCCTCATGAATTCTAGTATTGATGAAATAAAGTGAAATTCATTGCTCAACAATCATAAAGATGTTGGAGAAGAGCGTGATTGACCTAACGATTATATTGGTAAAGTAGTATGGAGTTATTGTTGTGTTATGATAGATTGTATGTTTTATTAGTGATTTGCAGAATCAATGGTATGATTCTATCAATGTTTACAGATATGGATAGTATGTATGAATTTTGGTTTTTCCTACATACATGGGATTGGAATTTCTTGAACTATATTGAAGTTATATATTGATAGTATACATGCATGGGGTTGTTATATTCCAATAGTAAACATGCAAATTATGCATGACTATGTTAGGAGTTATGATGGACAAGAAAAATTGAAGGTTATAGTAAAAGATTATATAACTTTACAAATTGTGGTTCAAATTAATCCTTTGACTAATGCATCCTCTTACAATGTGAATTGTTCTTTGGTTGGAAGGAAGTATTATTAAGGGGAAATTTAACTTAAACATATTTCCAGGACATATCCATATTTAATGGATATGCATAATGGAACTTATAAGTATCCTTGAGTACAAACCATGATAATTAATAAGTAACACAAATGTTATGAACCACTTCGTCAATAATCTTTTAAATTAGATCGATATCATAATTTGTACCAAGAAATTTTGAGAATATCTCTTATTGGATTGCATTTATGAGGTGTCTCTACAACATAAGGAAATGTTGTGTAATTCAGACAAGAATTCATAAAGTAGATAACCCATATTTTGTTAAAGGGTGATTTAATGTTAAGGATGAGCTAACATGTAAATACCCTAAGATCATAAACACTTACAACTACAAGAAGTGTAGGATTGAATGTAGAAAAAAACTTCCATGCATAACTACAAACAATTATACGTGGCCAATGGGTTGTTGATGCATAAAAGCGTAAAAAGTTAAACATACGAGGTGAATTAATAGCTACGAGTTAATAGTCTTGTTTAGAACATTAAGCAGAAGGTATGATTAAGATGAAAATATGTATGAATCAAATAAAATGTGGCTGTTATGGTAACCACATAACATATGGAATTGATTTACACATGACATAAAAACTTTCTTAATTACATAGATGAACCATGATAAATGAATGTTGGTATGATAATAACATGGTAAAAAATATGTGGATATAGTCTATGACATGTAGGTGATACCATGAGGATGGTATTAAATGTGCATTGGTGTGTATAACATACCTTATGTGCAGGTATGTGGTAGTCATTGGATGGATTTCTGGCTAGGTAAACAAACTTTGAGGTTACCCAGAAGAAGGAGAGTAAGATTGGTAAAAGTAACTATGGTTAATCACAGTTTGATTAGGATGAATACATGTATATGAATATATATTTGGATGTCAAATAATTTGTTATGACCTTGTTAGCATATTAATGTGGAAAGTATGCTAACTGATGTATTGTATGTAGAGAGACTACAAGAAGCAGGCGTTCGACGGGAACACAAAGGCTTCAAAGAATGAAAGCATAGAACATTCATTCTTTAGATAAAATGAATCATAAGAAATATATTCTTTAATAATATTAAGTAATGGATTATGATATTTATCATAGTTAAACTTTGGATCGATAAATTCTCACAAATGGTTTCAATAAAAATGTGTGACAGGGAGCTATGGAAGTGGATATCCTGGGAGCACTCCTTGAGACTGATTTAGCTATGGAAGGAGAGATGGTTGGAGCACTCCTTGTCACTTATGTACACCAGAGAAAAAATTTGAATCAGATAACAGAGCCATGAGAGATGTTGATTTAGAAACCAGCTACCTGTGAATGAGAACTTGATGCAGTGATACAGCAAGGACGGTGTAAAATTTAAGCAGGGGAGTATGTGTCACCCCTCCATTGTGTACTACATTATTGTAAACCTAAGGTATGTTAAAGCTAGGTGTGATATCCTCCCTTTTGTATTAAATGTTTATTCACCTAAGCTAAGAAAAGCGAGGTTTGATACCTTCTTTTGTGGATTAAACTATTCTAAACCTAAGCTGAGGAAAGCTAGGTGATATGCAATATGAATATCAGATGTGTTATTAAATAATTAATAAAATAAATCACTTGAGGATGGAGCAACAAGAGAGAGGAGAGGCTTGTGAAATACCATGATGAATGGGATAAAGATTTATTTTTCATGATAAAGCTTCTAGATGTGATTCTAGATAAGCTTGGATGGATTGGATATCCATTAGATGGATGTGAGATAAAGATCCATCAGACATAAAAGATTTGTGGGAGATAAAGTCAAGCTTTTATGTGGAAAATCGTCGTGGGAGACAAAAAGGAGATTTTCCTGAAAACATCTAGGAAAATGGAAAAATCCATCAAACGGGTTGTTGCTAATGATAACTAAAACATGAAAGAGGGTATTAAATACCCAGTGCATCGATCAATTGAGGATAGTTGATCCTTTGAAAGGTCTTAAGCCCAGGGGGAATGAGAGGTGATTCATGGCTTGGTAGTAGTACTACTCCCTCCAAGTGATGTTTTAGTTGGTGTCAGATGTGTGGGATGTTTGTATGATGACTCTTACTCTCTCTCTCTCTGTTGTAGTTGACATTTTTTTTATGAGAACATTTTCATAACTTTTTGTTATTGTTGTAGTTTTTCTATAATATGATTTCCTAAGTTTCCTCGCCATGATAATGTCATGTGAATTACATAGTCTTATGTATTAATATACTTAATGGTGTTTTCCTCTACTCTGATGAGATTCACTTTCATGGTATTGGTTCTATATTAATCCTTACTTGTTATGAGGTTAAAAAAATTATCTTAGATATGTTGATGATCAATTTCTTATTTCTACATTTATTTCCTACCATTGAAATGGTTAACCCATGTAGCTTAGTTGTATAAATAAGGTATTATCTGTATGGAAATCAATGATGTATTATGTATGTGACCTTTAATGTATATGAAAAATGGTGGAATCAAGGTAATTTGTTGTTGATATTGGTGTCACCGGTTTAGACTTCTCATGATTGACTTGCATGTGGATTTCTAGTGTGAAGTTATTAGTAGAAGTACATTAAATGAATTGAAAGTTCTAATAGACATGCAAGGTGGTATATTGCACATAGTTAGATCACCTATGTTAATGGGTTACTATGAATGTAATAGCAGTATTAAACATATCATCTCTTTTACATATAAATAGAGTTAATAACGAAAGAAATATGGTTTATGTTGAGATTATATATGAATATGTGAGATGACTATGGATTCTCTAACTGGTTGTATTACATCCACTACAGGGACAAGGTATGCTCGTAATTCTCTAAAGTAATATCTGCTTATGCATACTCACCAATTGAGGAATTAATGTATCCTATTTTATGATTAATGGGTTAAGTATGAGTGTTGCATGAATAACTAGTATGCATGGGAATGAAAGACTAGTTAATAATGTAAAGTACACTACAATGATCATGAAATTAATGTCCACTAGTGTTGGTGAATATTTATCCAGATATTTTGATAGGATGCCTACCATCATAAGTTAAATGGTCAATCATATACATCAAACATGTGAATGAATCTAAGGTTCAATATAAGAGAACTAGTAAAATAATAAATGATAAATTTATACTATAGCGAAATAGTAATATGGCTGAGGTAATTTTAGAAGACAAGATCTACAATGAGGGGTAAAATTTTAATTGTGAATGAACTAAAAACTTTAAACTTATGGGTCCTAGTCTCTAAATTACCAGGTAGGCTAAGGAGGTTCGTTACATCTTACAAGTATCAAATTTATGGAGCTACAAAGCTAATAATAAAATCTAAAATAAAACTTATGAAATATATTATGAAATATATGTTTTTATTCTTATCAACATTTTCTATTAATCTAATTTATATATCTATGTCATTTCATAATCAAGCCATCCTAGATCTATCTTAGCTGTTGATCTACCAAGCCTCTAGAGGGATCAAATATTTTTCAGTCGAAAAGTGGTTTGCACCTAAAGATATTTGAACCCTCTTGGCTCTTTGTAGATTCAAAGTTTAGATGGATGTAGGTTGTTTTATATAAACAAATAAGTTTGTGTTGTGCTATACAACAACCCCCCATTTCAAAAAATCTTACTTTAGAAAATTATAATTTAAAATGGGTCCCTTTTAGATTAAATTGGTATTAATCCATCACTCTTCTAAAGGTTCGGAAATAAACAAAACATCTTAAAACCTTTTGAAATAATCGGTCTTAAAAATAAAACCAATAATTCTTTATTATTGCGATAAAGCGATCGCAAGATCGCATATCACAATAACAAAGGATACATAACCATGACCCATTGATTCTCCCCGATGCGATAAAATCAAGTGACCAATGGGTATTGTAAAAAACAAATAATAAAATGCCCCTCGCCTTTTGCTCCGATGCGATATCGCAATTGGCAATCGGGGAATGTGATGTGAACATAACAAACTCTCCTCCTTCAAACTCCTGATGCGAGTCAAGCGATATCGCTATCGGCGATCGGGGATTCCATAATGCTTAAATAAATTGCCCCAAGGCTTCCTCCAATTGCTGATTGCGATGAACCCAAACACGACTTTCGAAAAGGATCAATATGATTTTGCTATATTATATATTAATTATCAATGAAAGCCTTTTCTCTTCCCGATAGAGATTCGCTCGCGTCCAACCCCCAAAAAATCAAATCCACGCTTAAACCATTATTCGGCAAGTAAAGGCTATAATGAGCATTTAAATGATTGACAGGTTTTAATGGCCAATTAGTGAGGAGTTATGCCTAAATCCTTTCAGAGATTGTATCTGCGGGAGCCTTATGATAAATCTTCCATTATTCATTGATTGACACAATTCCCTCATCCTTGGTTTTTGCCATCTTTTCTCTGCATTACGTTCATTTTTCTATTGCGCGGAGTTTTTCCACAATAACGATTCCAGACCAAATGGGAAAGAAATCTAAGAAGTCTGGGACGCCTTCGTCTTCTATGGTAATAGGACAACATGCCATCGGTCCGAGACCAAGCAAGAAGGGATTAACCTCAGATACCACATGTCTCGGCCTTAGCAGCACCACTTGGGAAAATATTTACAAACTTGTTGAAGCAGAGGAACTTTAGCAAACATCGGTGCAAGCTTCAACAGGTTCAAGCTGGAAGTCTGATGCAACATTAAGAGTTTTGGCTAATTCCTACCTACATAGCATGGCATCTCGAGAGAAAATTCTTCCATATACAGACGTGGTGAGATGGGAAATTGAGGAAATTCCAATTACAGATAGAACATTTTGCACTGTCGATGGGAGAGTATTTGGTTCATTCCAGGCCAATGATTTCAAACAAATGTACCATTTGCCCGAACCAGAGAAGAAATACAATAAAGCATTTCTGGAGAAGTTTCAAGATGAGAATGAAACCGAGTCAGCACCTATACGAGAATGGAGACAGAACTCGGCGAAACACAAACATGAGTCTTCGGGTAAGTACTCCGTCGAGTCCTTATGCTCTCCTTATTGTTATGCTGGAGTCATGATGTGTCGATTGTGGGGATTACATGATTCTTCAAAATTTTCCATCGAAATGGTTCCTTTGATGGAAGCGGCATGTAATAGTGAAATCATGGATTGGGGAACTATATTATCAGATAAGTTGGCGATGGATATTCTTGAATTCAGAAACAAATCTCGTGTTACTGATAGGTTCATCCCTCCATTTTATTTTAGTGCCTATATTTTGGATACCCTCTGTTTCAATTATGAGTTTCCTATGTTAGGCTGGAGATGGACTCCATAGGACCCTATACCTATTCATAAATAGCACCAAAAACTATGGAAAGCTCATTATAAACACCATTTATACCAAGTTTGCAATGGATTCATGCTACCTATTTACTATGCAATTTTTGATAAACCTGCCCCTAAGATCTCCTCTCAGGCTGAGATTGACTTGACAGCCCTAGGAACCTGGTTTGGAGAAGAAAAATTCCCCTATGTAAGAGTTTTTGGTAGTCAGACTAGAGCTCATGTCCTCCCCTTATACATACTAGACAAGTTATTAGCTCGCGAAATAGCATATCAACTTACAACTGCGCCAGCCACGAAAACTCTCAAAAATTCAAAGAAGCAAGTTTGGCCTCCATTCCCTCTTAGGTGTGGCGTCTATACTCTGCATGATTATAAACATGCACAGAAAGAGGCAGAAAAAATTAACAACCTAATTCTTGCCACTCTTCCTAATAGACGTTTTGACCCGAAGAAAGTCATCTATAATTCCCTAGATCAAGCCAAGCTTACTAAATTTGAACATAAGGAAGATGAGTTTGATGACCTTTTCTCCTCCGCCGAGTCAATCTTCCAGGTGCAACAGATAGCCAGAATGAGATACCATGATGACGGGTTAGTAGAATCTAACAAACTTAGAGAACAGAGGTTGCAAACTCTGCCTCTAGATTTGTTAGCTACTACCCTGATGATTCATTCAAGCGATGCTAAGCAGCAGCTTATGAGCGAACCTCTTGTTACCTCTAAAATCTTTGAAGAAGTCCAGAGAAGAGAGTAGGAGGAACTCTGGAGGTTTGAGTAGGAAGAGGAACAGAGGAAGGAATAGGAAGAGGCATAGAGGAAAGACAGAGAGGAAGCAGAGAAGAAAGAACAGGAGAGAATAAGCGAAGAAGAACAGAAAAGACAGCAGGAACATAGCAGAAAGGAAATGAATATTGATACTCAAGTGGACCCAAGATTGCTCGAAGAATGGCAACAATCTAATACAATTATAGGAAATCTTGAGACCTCAACGGACGTCGAAATATCCAAATCTTTCGATACACAAGATACAGCACCAAAGGAGGTCCCAAGAAAAGGAACCAACGGTCTACCCCAAACTACAGTAGTAGAAATAATTCCGAAGAATCCTTCCGATCAAATTATTTTGCAGGTGGAGGACATTCCTCCACTAGATGTTTTCTATAGCCCAAAACACAGGGCTGTAATAAAGAGACAGCGGAAAAGAAGAAGGATTGATCAACCTTCTTTGTTTCTTGAACAAACAATAACACCCAATGTGGTATGGAGAGAGGAATTCGACCCCTCCGATGACCTTACAAAGTTATCTCAATATGTCGGTGCCTATTCGGCAGCCACCATGGATAAGGCATCGGAGGTAAGCAATTTGTTGAAGGAAAAGGATCAAGTGATTGCTTCATTACAAGCACAAATATCGGAAGAGCAGCAGAATTCAGAACAACTACAACAACAACTGTCCACACAGCAACAGTTAAACAACCAGCTAAACAAACAATTGCATGAAGAGAAGTAGAGGATCGATTCAGGAGCAATCTAGAGACAGAAGGAACTATCTGAGGCATTATCAAAGTTGATGGCGATGAATGAATAGATGGAAAAGACAAAATATGAGCAAATTACTCAATTATCAGCTCAAGTAGAAAGGTTCAAGAGACTTCCCCAGCCTGCCGAGTTTAGAGCATAGGCAATGCAAATTAACAAGGCATTAATAACACAAAAAAGATTGTTATGTCATGAAATCGCCCAAGTGGAACCGTTATGCAACATAACAACATCTATAATAGATAAGTCAATTGATGCCAGGCAGGATTTAGAGTAAGTCGAAGACACTTTAACATATTTTCTTACTTGGCAGGACTCTAATGAGGGACAGGCGGCAAACTTTCCCAAAATCTAAGAATCCCATAAGGAAATCCTATTCACAGAGTGGCAATCCCAATTAATGAAAGCAGAGATTGTTGTTTCCAGATGCAAGTTATCTACGAGAAATTTAATTGACTTGATCAATAATACTCTGTATTTATCTAACATTATTTCTGAATGTACACCAAGTAAACTATTATCGGCCAAGACATTGGAGCAGTCATGTAACCAAGAGCTAGAAAAGAATGGGAGATTGATCTCAGGGATTAAAAGTTTAACTTGGGACACCTATTGGTTGTCCCTAGTAAAACCATACAGTCAGAGAGCTGCCCTCAAAGGCTTGACAGATGCAATCGGGTGTATCATTCCCGATATACATGATGCCACCTATGCTACTCAAATCAATTGTCGTCTCAGCTGCCCTCAAGAAGTGGAGCCAATGTTGGCGATATGCCAACTTAGGACAAAGGGAAAACAGCCAGAAGGATGAATCATTGCTGCCGCTATTACCAGATCACTGTGGGGGAGATATCTAAAATCGGATTATACCAATATACTAGCATTTTAATTTTGTAGTTTGTTAGCTTATTTTAGTATTTATAGACCCTTTCATGTATTTAGAAAGGGTCGTAAGTTTTTGTATATGACGTAAGCCTGAAGTTTCACTACTGTACTTCAGGCATATTCTTTTATGAAGACTGGACCAATCTTTCCAAATTTTGATAATGAAGCTTTGATGTGAATGTGCACTATTGCCTTTATTTAAAAGTGTTTCTCAATCGAAAGAAGGAATTAAAATTGTGATTGGCGTAGGGAATAATTCGCATCTCATATGGTACTATTATCTATGTCTAAACATATTCCTTTTATGTGAATTTTGGTTTGGTCATTTTTTCTATTATTGAATATGTGAATGTGTTTTAAATAGTAAGCTTTATACTTTCCACTATTAGATGTTTACAGTTTACTACTCTTTCAATCATGCATGTATTGGTAATATAAAAGAGAAGTGTAATATTGTTTTATCAATTACTTTGTTCAACTATTTGAACGAAGAAATTATCATTTAAATGAATGTCTCTGTTTATCGCATAGTGTCATCTATATGCCTATCAACAAACACAGATTATTAAATGTTGCACTTAAAGAATAGAAGCTTCCCGGGATAAAATAGTCATTTACGTTTTCGTTCGTAGAATAATTCCTCCATTTATTATCACTTATCAGAAAACCAATGATTCATTCACCCCCTTTATTCATTACTAGGAAACTAATCCCATTATATCCAGTCGGAGCCATGATCCGAAACGGAAAAGGAGTTGTATTAAGGTCCGGACTGGGTGGTTATCCCCCGATGTTGATGTAACGATTTTCGGGGCATCAACATTTCTGGTGCTAGAAGGAGGGCCATCCACTATGAATGATGAGTAAGTCAAAACCTACAGACCATTCATAGAGTAAATTACCCTCCACTTCTCCTCGGACTTCTCGTTTGCAATCTAAAATACCATCCAGATGAGAAGAAGAAGGATCAACTGCCAATGCTCAAACCCATCATACTTCAGAATGTTTAAGTCCGGAGTCCCCTGAAGTTCAGTCTATCATTCATAAACTTCAAGGATTCTCCATTTCACCTCCTAGATCTGAAGTATCACAAGGCAGTCAGACTTCGCAATTCCACCTACCTCATCATCTTACCACGCTTCAAAGCGAAAAATTCGGTATTGAACCACCTGAGTTACCTTTACCCCAAAGGAAAAGGATTAAAAAGAACACTAAAGGTTCTGGTAGTTAAACCTTTTCTCCATCATCTTCCATATCATCATCTCCAGTGCGAAGTAAAACACCCACTTCACCATTACATATTATTTTTCACCAGGGGACTTCACCTTCAACATCACAATCTTTTCAGTCTTCATTTCCACCTCCTCCCCAAACACCTGGAACACCACAGGCAATCGTCGGTACTCCCGAAATGGCTCAAACCCCAGGGATAAGTCTTGGTGTAGTCACTATGCTTGTGAATTTACATATGTTACCTAATTACCCTGAGAAATGGTTACTGTCATGCATAATGAGTTGATCTTTAGGACAAGATAGACCTTCCTAGAATCTAAAGAAGACATAATGACAAATAGACCAACCAGACACTATCTTTCTCTTAATGTGCTTTTATAAATAATGGCAAACAAGTGTGTTTAAGGCCTACCTTATATCCAATTCATGCTTGGGGATGCCTTCACTCCTTTGATCCAAGTAATATCCTTTGTCGCAAACCTGCAAACACAAATAAGGAAAACGATTAAGTAACACCTGAATAACCAGTATTATAAAACATATTTTACATGAAATTCAAGGAGTCCATGAAACAAATAACATGAGATACTTGTTGAGAAAAATGAGCCTGATTGTATTAATTCAAAAGAAGAATAACTTTACAACCTTTGCCTTGACATTGTACAAGCTCCTCCCAAGTCCAACAAGAAGTCTCCTCTACTTTGACAAGCTTCACTCACTCCCCAAATGAAGCCAAAAAGGTATGTGATCTCTCCTCTTAAGCTCAAATAGGAAGTCTTGATTTCACCAGCATTTACCCTAAAAGATGTTCAGCTTCTAACCTCCCTAGCCACTAACCCAATGCCTCAATTTATAGTGCAATGGAGGGCAGTTACTAGGTCCTCCTTCAAAAGGATAGAATCCTCCTTCAAAGGGATAGCTCTTCCTAAGAAAAGATTAGCTCCTTCTCTTTTGGGATGCATGAACCACTTAGAGCGAACAATCCACGTCAAAATTCCTTCTAGAAACTTGTAGAATTAACCCAAAGTGAGTTTTTAAAGATAAAAATTGTACCTTTTGACTTTCACAGGGGTACGCACCCTCCCCTTTACATACAGAGAATATAAGTACGCAGATACTCTGAACAAAAGGTGTGGGCTCGCAGGAAAAAGTGAGAGAATGTGCGGAACCAGAGTTACATTTCTTTTTTGATGTTTTTCTCTCATTTCCAAAGCTTGTTTTGAAGAGATGAGTTCTGAGATTTTCTTAGGAGGCTAGTATAGGTGGTGATAGACCCATACCGACTGCAAATAATGAAGGTGGTGATATTTTTGTGTAATAGATTTCCCCCTAAAGTGTGAAGTATGTAGTAGATGAGGATTTCATTTATCATTTTGGAAGAGCGAAGTACTTTATCATTTCGAGGATCATCTTGCGGAGAGCCTGGTTGGAACCTGTTAAAACATTCAATGCAAAATATATATATGAGATCATATCATCGCTGAGGTAGGCATTCCCATACTCAGATAAAAACTGACTAAGAGACTGAAAACTAACTAGAGAACTAACTACTGCTCTGATATAGGAATGATCTCGTAACACATCACAAATAGAGACACATGTGGACACAGTATGGACACAACCATCTGTTTATGAATAGTCCATAGTATAATGAATAAAAAATTCCTCGCAGCCTGGATGGTGGAAGCTAGATCCAAGGTCTTCATTTCTACGTCCTGAAACAATATGATTCTATCCATGCGAATGAATGTGTCGAAGTCAAACATGGTAGAAACCGCTTTATTACCAGTCAATGATGTAAACTGTTAACAAGCATGAGAGAAACCACCAGTAATGACAATGGCTCTCAAAGTACTCAGTATAATCCATGAGATGTGATAAGATGTGTTGATGTCGAACATGTCATGGGATCCCTTGATCGAAATTCAATGATGTAAACTATCGTCAAAGGCAAGAAACCTGCCATTGAGGCATGCAGATCTCAAGGTACTCACAATTCCAAGATCATCTTTCTAGATAATGAGTTGAATTCGATAGAAAGCGATCCATCGTAGGCAAGCCCAGAACACGAAATCATAGATCAAGCTGAAGAAATTTAGTTGCAAGGACTGACTCAAGAATGGTCAAAATGGATGACAGATATTTTGCAGATGAATGGCTTATTTGCACTGACCTCTTCAACGCATAACGACACAACAAATGGTTTGGTGACAATTGTCCCAAAGTTAATTCCTAGAAACCAGCTGAAGACTTTCAATATGATTTGATCAACTGTTAGGTAAAGGATTTCCCAACCCAGTTGAATGAAAGTGTCGTGTTCAAGAGTGGTTATAAAGTATGACAAACAGACTTACTTTTCTCTCTTTTCCCCCACCATTTCTGGCAAGTACCTCTTTATTTTTTACAAGCTTGAGGAGGATAACATATTCTTGATTATAAGATCACCCTTCGGGTGAGTCCAACATAGTTTAAATTTGAACCCTAAGAAGGAGTGGTTTGTTCCTGTTTGTAATTGAGTAGGTTCTTTACTGTCGAAATTTAACGAGTCCGGTATAGGAGAAACTCGGTGTTTTTCATTTTTAGAGAGTCTGAAAAAACTTAAGAAGAATCCAGGGTTCACTTTTTCATAAATTTGTGTCCCAAGCCCGAAAAAGTATAAAATAATACTTGAGAGAACCGGTTGACCTTTTACGACCAAGGAGTACTTTTCGTTATTAGTGTCTTTGATCTAAAAAAGTAAAAAAGCAATCAAGGGCACATTGTTTTGTAACCAATATCAAATTTGAAACGACAAAAATCTGGCAATATTTTTATGTTTTTATGGTCAGAAAAGAGCTGCAAATAGACCATATTTTAATTTCGTTTTAACGAGCTTAAAAGAAAAACTCGGCAATCTTTTCATGTTTTAGGAGTCAGAAAAGAGCTTAAAAGTGACTCTAGCTGAAAATGATAGATTTCGCCTGAATAATCCTATTATCTTGCACAAAAGCACAAACATTACTCATACCTGTTTGAAAGAGATAAAAATGTTGCAAGAATACCTTTTTAAAGTGAAACATAAACAAATTTGCATTTATTTACTCAAAAAACTTATAAAAAGGGGCTTTTACCATTCATTTTTATCATTTGTGATTTGGGTGAGAAAGTAGTGCTTTTGCTTTGAAAACTTCCCGTGAAGATTGCAGGAAATCCAACCGTCGGAATCGAACATCGTCTTCTCCAGGTAATCCACATCATCCTTCTCTTCATTTTTAACCGTTTCATTTTTCAATTTAGTCCTTTATTTCATTTTTTGGGAGGGTTTTTAGGCAAAAAACCCATGCTCGGGGTACGCAGGCTCACCACTGCGAACCTGCGGACCCCGACTTTTTCACCATTGGAAAAAAGCTCAAGCTCTACACCTTCCATGTAGAAAAAGTATGCTCCCACACACTGTGTTTAACATGTAGGGTGCGAGCCCTTCCGCATGGGTTTTTATCCCAAAAATTCTCAAAAATGGACCAATGAAAAGTTTTTCTAGCTTTTTAACTTATCTTTTTGCTTGATGTAGGTAGTACACCATGCTATATTGGCGTGAATGAGAGCACGAGGACATGGATGCTACCGCATGGAATCATCAGCCTTCACTTGATGCTTCGAGGGCATGCATCTTGTACAAATACTTGGCCATTCCTTGCATGAGGGCTCAGATGGATTCCTGACAGTGGATGGTTGACAGATGGAGCGTCCAGGACCAGTGTTTCTTTATTGGCAGCCCCCAGCTCGAGATCGAGCCGGCGGATATATACTTCTTGACTGGTTTTCCTAAGAGAGGCATTGACTTGACTCTGTTCGGGACTAGGGCAGGTGGCTAGTCTGTCGATAGCCTCCGGTTAGAGTACTGCAACCGCCAGACTAGAGACAAAGGGATAGACATAAAGACCATATCCTGTCCTGAGATTATGGTGATTGCATTCACTGTTACTAGACTTTGCGGAGCTGCCGCATTACATGTTGCCACCGGATCCCAGATGCGTATGGCAGTTGATTGCTGTGTTGGCCAATGTGAAGGGCCAATTGACCAGAGCCAAGAACGGACGACTTAAGACTTTTGGTTATGG
>APFE030046005.1:0-15424 GCA_000404065.3 Pinus taeda | reverse complement strand
AAAAAGATAAGAAGATCTCTGCCCCTAAAAGGGGAAACCAAAGTTTACAATATCCAGAGAATTTATCAAAAATACATAGCCATTAGAGATACACAGGAGGGCTAAGCCTCACGACGCTCAGACAATTGGATGAGGGATCAAAACATAGGTGAATTGTAGTGGGGCTAGGAGCTCCTCAGTCTCAAACTAGGTGCTCTTAGGCTGAACAGGAAGGGTGTTATCCTACTGGTGTTCAATGAGCCAAAACAAGATCATTTTCCAAGCCATCAACCAAAGTGAAGGAGAAGAATTTGACCTTATGTTGCTTAAGTTGTTAGCGAATAACACATGCCAATGTGAAGCCATACCATAATTGAGCTAGAACCTCCACGTGCTTGGGTACTTCTACGAGCCTGTGCAATGTTGGTGGTTTCCGAAAGCTCCTCTAGAACGAAACAATTGTATGGGCTAGGCTGAGGGGGAGAGGAAGGGGGAGCATCATTCACCATCAGGGAAACGAGGGGTGCAGAGGGAGGAGGAGGATCTTTGCAAGAGGGAGGAGGGGACGAGCTGGTAGGAGGGGAGTGCAAGGGAAGGGAAGGGATGTTGGGAGGGTAGCTAATGTAGAGGTCCCTGGCCAATCTTCTGAGCAAGGAGGACGGGTGATTAAAGTGCTCGGAGAGCTCTGAATCCTGTTGGTAGCCTTGGCTTTGACTTCTTCCTTGTTCTTCAGATGCCAGGCCAGGAGGTTATAAAGATCCCAGAGGGATGAGTGCCCCTGGTGTGTCTCCTCTTCTTCCATGGCCACCACCTTTCGGCAGATGTGCTCAAGTATGTTGTGGTCAAACAAAGTGGCTATGGAGGTGTCATCCAAGGTGGTTGGGGGTTGTTTGCAACCTCTGCCCCGACCTGGGAGACAACCTCTATCTCGACTTGGGTGATGACCTCTCCTTCTGTCACTACTCACGATTGGGTTGAAGGAGCAACATAGAGTGCAGAGCAAGTGACCAAAGATGGAATAACCAGGAGGCCAGGGAACTACAGAATAAAGTGTCGCAATTGACAAGGTGGTCCACACATTCCAAGGTGAGGGGATGGGTGGAGTAATGAGGACATTTGTCTGCCATGAGATGAAGGATGCCCTCCATGTGCTTGCTGTCGTCAATTTTCCACAGAGATCGCCCTCTGGTCACCTGGATTCGGGGGACTACTCCATAAATTTTATAGTTAATTTTTTTTATTAAATTTGGTAAAGGTTTCTCATTGAAAAATATTTTCTCTCTTTATTCAATTACTTGTAATAATGCATACCATACTCTAAATGTCTTTTAATTTTTTATTTTTTTTTCACATTCAAAATAATGAGAAGGGAAATCGACATTTTTTACTAGAATAAGATTTTATTGACGAAATTGCAAATATTAAATGCTGACATTACATAATTTGGGGTTGTATTAGGGAAATTTAAAGGCATTGAATCCATTTCTTCATTAATAATAACAATTTTGTTTAAATTAAAATTATTATTTTGACGAAGATTGCCTTGTTGGATTCTAGTGATGACAAATAGAAAAGGAAAAAATATAGAATGTTTAATTTTCTTCAATAACCATCTTTTTTTTAGGGGAATCAATAACTAGTCAAAATTATCTCGATGAGGTCTAGATTCAAATTTGATTGGATGCCAATATAAATTGTAAGCTAGGTGTTCACAAAATTCATGAATCAACCTAGAGTCAAAATGTCTCGAAACACCTTGACGTGTATCTTTATCATTGTGGACACCTATCCTTTTAGCCAAACCATAGTAGACCATATTCCATGACGGGGATTGAACAGGGTGGGGATGTATTTATTCCCTCCTTACTATCATTGGAGCTAAGTGTAACACACCTAACCCTCTAATGCCATATTATGGTTGTGGGGCATGATTGGATACATTATGAAGATGGGGTTATCCAAAATTCTCTTTCTTCCATCACCTCAAATAACAAATTCGATATCACCATCTTCTTTTGCTCATCGAGAGCTTTCCAGTGATATAAATTTTATCTCATTATGAGCTACAGGCATAAAGTTATGCCCATTTGAAGATTTTCCCCGTAAGGGCCACATCATTATCCATATGCATCCACGTGGCTCCCTTCGCCACATGGATCCTTTCCATTGGTCCACATCTCCAACCCACGTATCATATTGGACTTTGCCATATTGACGATTTCCATAACTTCCACGTTGTCCATTCCTCTAGGATTCCTACATCCTAGTGGATTTGATCCATCGACATGGCACCAATTCTCCAATACTATTGTATGTCGATATACTAGTGACCTGATTTATTGATATGTTGACATAGTGATGTCTCCACCTCTGATGAGCCAAAATGGCATAAGAATGCCTAAATGTTGATAAGTTGATATCATGTTATATCAATGTGAAATAGTGGAGACTCAATGAAAACTTTATAATGGGAAACCCTCGCAAAACACCAATTGGCTGATAGGCTGGTGGCTAACTCATCACGCCACCTCATTTTTTGACATCTAATGACAACCTGCCACATGGAAAAGGCTAACGTGTCCACTTCCATGTGGCACCAATGATGTATGCTACATGTCACTAATATTTCTACAATTGACAATCGTGAAATACCAAATCTAGGTGACATGTGTCATACATGTGGCACTACCACATCATCATTACGTCACCCTCTAGCAACTCCTGATATTAGATCTTAGACTTTTGTGATCCATATTTCAAATAAGAATGTCTTTCAGATTAAACACATCATCATGATTTGGTCAACATTTTGAACCAACTAATGTGGTTCAAACACTGTTAGGTGATGGTATTGCCTCAATGACGACATATTAGAGTTTTTTTTCCAATTGTAGTTTTTTTCATCCTTTAGGGGGTTGATATTTTGAGAAGCCCCCTTCCATATTAGCTCTCAGTCACAACCCTTGTGTCAGTCATATGACAAGGGGCTAGGATCGATGCCTCCTCAAATTCCAAATTTCTAATGGAATTTGAGGAACTTTGTCCAATTTCACCATTGTTAACATACCGACCTTTAATTGCCTTCAACAATCAACCCACCACCTTTAACTAGGTGGCTTTGATAACATTAGGTAAATGCAACCATTGCAACCATGAAAAAATCTCTCCATTATGGAGTATGCAACATACGATAATTCCCACATAATAGAAGGGAAAGACCTTCATAACGTACAATATACATATTCATAAAAGAAGTTGACATTCATAAGCAACTCACTAGTCTTCATACTTATTTAATATAACATTACGTTGATCTTCAGCTTGTTGTTACATACATACATGGTGAATTCCAGCATAACATAAAAACTTAAAGCATTGAACACTAATGTCATTTCATTCACAAGGAAGGAAAGTACACTTATATGTTCCTCTTAAAATTATTATAAATTAAAGAAAGGGCTACCACTCTTCATCTGATTGTAGGCACAACTACACTGTAAATTTATTGTAGTTGGGAACCCTCAAGTTGGATCCAAAGTCTAAAGGATACTTACTTAGGGAATTTCGCAGAATGTTCAAGTCAAGGTATAAAGTACGAGGGCTATCTCCTTCACTTACAAAAAACAAGAAACAAGAAACATGAGTGTTGCCTCTCAAGCACTAAGTCTAGGTTATTCACATAACAAATTATGCCCAATAAGGGCTTGCCAACACAAAGGGAGACCCCCTCACTACTTCCTATGATTACCTTGTCAATCCTCCCCTTTTCCTATACTTTTTGTGCACAAAACAACCCGATAACAAATTTCTTTTCGGGTTACTTGACATAGGTTGAGGGTTCCTCATTGGTTACCTTAGTTAACACAACTAGGTATTTCACAAAACAAGGTATGGGAAACAAGGGCTTAAACAATGTAAAGGGAGACCCCTTCATTGCTTCCTGTCATTCCCTTAGTGATCCTCCCTCTTCTAGTGCTTCTTGTGCTTAGAATACACACATATAGTTCACATGTCATTGGTTCACAGTGGGTTTAGGGATCACTAGTCATAGGTGCACCCCATGGGTTCTTTGGTTCATATTCACACATGATCTTCTCCCATCATCTCACACATCAAAAATTGCCCATTTACTACATAATTTCACTCCAATGAGCATTGCCTAACATATGAGGGGTCTGGGGTCCCTTATTGGGTTACAAGTCAACCTAAAACCTACCACATGGTACACCACCCATGCATGGGTTATTAGGTTGCAGAGTCAACCCAAAACCTACTGCATGGTACACAAACCATGCTTGGTGATAGTCTAATAGCTCCTCCCCCATCTCTCTCATAATTGATTTGGTCGTTGGGTGGTTCAACTTGAACATCAAGGGTAAAAATAATTAAAATTAAGGGAAGTTAGGAAACTTCCCAAGCTTCCTTATCGACTTCCTCAAGCAAGCTATCCTTTTAGACCTCGGGATCCATATATATCGTCGTTCTTCTTCTTCAACTCTAGCAGTTTATACTTAAATTAAAGAGGATATTACATCAAATTGTCTTGTCAATATGTCCATGTTGCCTTTCCAACATTATCACACTTTAATTACATTACAAAACTTGGGGGTTAGAAAAAGGGATGTTACAATGCGTCCATGGGACAATAGCATAATGTTTTATTTTTATTTTTGTCGATATAGAGTAACCAATGATTGGCCATGATCATCTAGATTAGACTTAGATTTAAATATGACTAAATGTCATTATTGCGTCAAGAGCAATGAGATGCTCAACAACCCGGTAAGGGGAGAAGTTGTCACAAACAAGCATTACATTAAAAAAGTAATTAAATACATACAACTCTATCTTAAACTAGCCCAAATCCATTTTAAATCTTAATTTATAACACATTAACAAATTTGATCCCCTTGA
Organism: Pinus taeda; assembly: GCA_000404065.3. NCBI lineage: Eukaryota > Viridiplantae > Streptophyta > Pinopsida > Pinales > Pinaceae > Pinus > Pinus taeda. The sequence continues at coordinate 10,531 of APFE030046005.1, read as the reverse complement.
TTGTGTTGAGAGGCACTCTCCAACCGAGTATGGAAGAGACATGTTTAGTTATGTAAACATTTTGACTTGGTAAAATTAACAAAAAATTACAAATTAAATATAATATATAATAATAATATAATAATATATATTTATTATATTATTTATTTTTTAATGATGTATTCTATTTAAGGTCACGACCAAGCCAGACACCAAATTAGTGTATGAGACCCCTTTGTTTGTGGGATAAGGGACCCACTTTCGCGCAACGATTTGACTGCTCAGTGTACGAAGGCATACATACTCTACCCCTCTTTGGTTTTGAACCTGCGACCTCTTAGGAGGAAGTCTTTTTGGATGAAATATTTCTTGACTCAAATACTAAAGAAGAGCATGAGCCGTACTTGAAGATGGTGTTACAAGTGTTGAGGGAGCATAAGCTTAATTCTAAGCTAAGCAAATGCTTATTTTACCAAAACAGATTCATTATTTGGGCAATATAATCTGGTTAATTAAATTAAATTAAATAATAAAAATAAAAATAATATTATTAATTAAATTTTGATACTTAAATACATTAAAGATATAAAATAGTTAAACCAGCAAAATGAATTACTTAAGAGTCCATAATAAAACTAACAATCAACTCTTAAAATATTATAAATTTAAATATAATAGAAATAACAAAAATAAATAACATCATTTCCCCGGCTGCGGGTGATTAAAGCGGGAGTTAATGAAGGGGCGGCCTCATTAAGAGGCAAGTGGCTGCCCACTTCAGACAGATGGATGGAAGCGTCTCGAGACAGCTTCCTCCGTCCGACCAAGTTTAATGCCGCCTTAACTCTGCATGGGAAAACGGTCACGTAGGGTGCTATATCCGTCGACCTCCTCTGCCTGACGATGCACTGTGAAGGGTTGGCGAATGTTGGAATGGTCAGCGTCTGGCCTCTGTGTTCTATAAGCAATTTGTTCAGGTCTTGGATGAGGGTGTCATGGTTGAGTGTACCAGGATTTAGACCTCGGCCCTCTGCTCAGAAGGCCTTGGTCTTTACCCTGGGTCGCTCAGGCTTCAACGATTGCTCGTACCAGACGGTCCTGGTCTCTGAGCGTAACATCCGGCTTCAAAGTATTCGGGTTCTGAGCACTCCGCCCAGCGCGGCTCTGGATTTTCCTCATCCGCAGATTAGGGTGGTAAGTTCTGGTCCTTTCCATTGTGTTATTTCCACTGTTATCCACTTACCTTGTCAGCTTCTGTGTGGAGAAGGGCACATTCGGGTTCCGGGTAGATTGGTGTGCGGTTTGGTTTCAGAATGCCGCGTGAGCGAATGCGACTCATTAGTCGACGGGGTGGCTCAAGGGGTGGCGCTAGAGGTCGTGCTTCTTCTCCACGATCCTCAGCCTCACTCGGCTCCCCCTCTGAGGAAATCAATTCACCAGGAGCTCGGCGGGGACGAGGCAGAGGGAGAGGGCGGGGAAGGACAACGATGTGCTCGCTCGGTTCCCACCCTTCCACTCGATTCCGGTTTCCTTGCGCCTTGGATAATGCCACCTATTATGTTACAGTCAGGATCGAGAAATGTGAGCACGCAGCCATGCTAGAAGTCCCAGTGGAGCCACGACCACCCTCGCCTGTTCAGAGCTCTCGACTGCAGCCTGCGGAGGCCTCGGGTGTGGTGGCGGGAGCATTCGCGGGAATAAGCGAGCCTGCAAGGAACGATCCCCCCTACACAGATTCAAGCGCCTCTGATCCATATGCCTGTCCCGTGGTGGAGGAACAACCATCCACCTCCGTGGATGCGTAAGCCCGTTGTTTGGCTACTGGGGAGAATGCTTTTACCGCCTCAGAATGGCGGCTCGATGGTTTTGGGTCAATTCTGGTTAACGTATGTTGTGTCTGTTATGTGTCCTATGTCGGGTATGTATGGAAGCTCCGTGTCTGTAAAATTCCCCCTCGCCTCGGCAGGGATTGGAAGCTTTTTGGCATGTAACTAGTCTTTTATGGGTTTGGGTCTGGAGTCAGTGGACAGTCTCTTCGTTCCACAGTTTTTCAGGTTCATGTTCAGTCACAGTAAGCTCAAATGTTTAGTGGCAGCCATCCTAGCATGGCGGATGTAATCTTTTTGTAACTCTTTTTGTATAATATATTAGCAGTAGCACAATTTACACAAAAAAAAAACAAAAATAAATAACAAAAATTGAATTCCCAATATTAAACTATGAATAAATTTTTTTTTTTTAATAAAAAACAAACTAATACCATTATATCAAAATTTAAATTAATAAACTTTAAACTCTCTAATAAACTTTTAGACTAACACCTAACACAAGAGGTGATAACATTACTTAAACTAACACCTAACACAAAAATTACAACTTTGACTTGAATTTCCAAAAATACACTTATAATAATAAATCTCTATTATTATTTTAAACCACTGTAATTAGCATAAGGGTTAGGGTTAATTTAAATTAAGATTTAATTATAACTTTGACTTGAATTTCCAAAAATACAATTCTAATAAACCACTGTAATTAGCATAAGGGTAAGTAAGGGTTAATTTAAATTAATATTTTTAATGTCGGTGTAACTTCAAACCACTACAAAACGTAACGTAGGGGGTTAGGGTTGAAAGATGATATATACCTCAAAAAAATTAGGGTTGAAAGAGGATATATACCTCAAAAAAATTCTTCGCAACAAGTGGCCGTTCATTTTTCAATCGTTCCAGCAGAAAAGTTGATCTTCTTGCGGTCAAAGGTATCCCTTGTATTTTCGTTTTGTTTATATTTGGCACTATTAAACCCTAGCGAAACATACCCAGAGATTGCTATCTGGCCTGCAGGATCGAGACCTAGTTCGGATGCCATGGCCTGCATTGCAGAATACCCGTCTTATTTCATGGAGGGCCGTCCCAGAAAACGCCGAAAATTAACAGCTTCTTGGGACACTCGCCATTATCAAGATCAGGTCGGTTCTAGTTTTTATTATCAAGGTCCAGTAATTCACAGTGTTTATTAGATCCGATGGATTTCGTCGATTATGGGTTTATTCTTTGGTCCCTGCATCTCAATGGGTTTATTTTTTTTGACTTTTTTTTCTGTGATGTTTTGATCTTTAATGTGCATACAACGGTTAGGGTTTGGAAGTCTGGGAGTTATTAAAAAATGGTTATATTTGATGGTGGAAAATGAATAAATGGCTCTGTGTAGGCCCAGCAATCAGTTTATTTTAGTGGGCAAGGTGTTGGAAATGGAAATGGAAATGGAAATGGGAGTGGAAATGGAAACGGGATCCCTTCCTCAGCGGGGGCATCCTCTTCATCATATCATTATTGTTCCTCGTCATCTTTGTATTCCAAACGAGTCACTGCCCGCAATGCTTCCCCTCCATGGCGTGATGATGACAAAGATGGCCATTACATGTTTGCTCTTGGAGATAATTTAACGCCTCGCTGTAATTACATACCTCAAAACCCAATCCACTGATAAAAATAAGTATCGAATCTGGAAGGGAATTAACCCATATGGAAGATAGATCTGTTGCAGGATTCCGATCTGCAAACCATTAAGAGAGTTTGTCCTCTCCTTGTTTAATAATATAGAAAGTTTGAGCAAAATATTATTTCTATGTTGATTTAAGTATTTTGTTGTCTTATGTAATTATTCTGAGATGGCTGATATCTTTGTTTTCATGTATTGCAGACAAAATACTCAAAAAAATTGGGGAAGGTAAGCTGGTCTTTAGTATATACCTTGTTGATGCTACAGTACTAAATACCGATAACACTTCATCATATAACATGCATGAATCCATCTAAAGTCCTGGATCTATTAAGCTGCAAGAGGGATGAAAAAATCCCAGATGCAAAGCTCTTGCTTCTTAAAAGATCCGGGCAGGGGAATGGATCTGTGCAAGTTTTAGATATATTTTAATTTATTAGTTTCTGGGCCTTCTTTTTTCTTACCATTTTAGTTTATTGTTAACAATTAGGTTTTATTCTCGCAGGAACTTTTGGCCAGGTTTTGGAATGTTGGGACCGGGAAATAAGAGACTTTGTGGCCATCAAAATTGTTCGTGGTTTACAGAGATATCGTGAAGCAGCATTTATTGAAATTGATGCACTTCGTGAAGTTGCTAAGTATGATAGAAGTGGCACAAGGTATGACTGTTGCGGCTTATGTCCAATGTTTTATTTTCCCTAACCTTATTTTTTAAGGCTTGTGGACGAGCTTAGCAGGTGCGCTTTCTCGATTTTGTTTCAGGTGCGTTCAGATGCTGAACTGGTTTGACTATCGCAATCATATTTGCATTGTAAGTATTCTGTAGAGATAGATCTAAACTAATTATATAACTTCTATTCCTAAATGCAAGTATATATGCATTCTAAATAAAATATAGACAAACACCTTTTAATAGGTGTTATTAGTGTTTTGAGAGTATGTGGATAAATCTGAATGATCTACAGGTTTTTGAGAAGCTTGGACCGAGTTTATATGATTTTCTAAGGAAAAACAATTATCATCCATTTCCCATTGATATTGTTCGGGAGCTTGGCAAACAACTTTTGGAGTCTGTGGCATGTGTGTAGACAGTAATTGTCACTTTCGTTTTTCATTGGTTATGTATCATTTGGGTTTTATTTAGTGTAATTTCCTGATTCTGAACATCTTTTCTGTGCCAGATATGCATCAATTGCATCTCATTCACACAGATTTGAAGCCTGAAAATATACTTTTTGCGTCATCAGAGTACAAGAAGGTTCCATATTATAAGGTAGGTTCTATATTGAGTGAAGTGTTGGGCAATATATGGAGTTGCTAATATGTGTCTATATCGAGTGAAATACCGTGTACCAATATATGGAGTTGATAATATATGCTTCTATCCTGACATGTTCAATTAGAATGGCTTGAAGAGGTTTTCACAAGATGGAACGTGTTACATGAGATTGCCAAAGTCAACTGCAATAAAGCTTATTGATTTTGGAAGTGCTACATTCGAGGACCAGAATCATAGTTCTATAATTTCTACAAGGCATTATAGAGCACCTGAAGTAATTCTAGGTAATTTCTGACATACTATTGTTATGAATACTACCTACTTTGTACTGTTTTAAGTTTGCTTATATTGTGTCCACTGTCATGTAGTTAGATCCCGTTCTTGCTATTGATTGTTTTGTAAATTTCTTTAATGCTTTTGATTTATGAAATAAAATTCCTCAGGTATTGGATGGAGCTACCCTGCAGATGTCTGGAGTATTGGATGCATACTTGTGGAGCTTTGTGTGGTAATAAATCCCATACGTTTTTTTAAATTTATTTCCTTTTGGTTAAGTTTTGGAGTTTGTTAAGTCACCTGGAGGAAGAAATAAATTTGCTATTTTAAATGCTATTAGTGTAACTCTCTCGTAAATTTGTAGGGGGAAACGTTGTTTCAAACACATGAAAACATGGAGCATCTTGCCATGATGGAAAGGGTATTGGGGCCATTTCCACAACATCTAATTAGGAAAGCAGAGTAAGTTGAATTGGATATTCCACATTGTTGGCAAAGTTACGTGCGTGTTTTTTTTAAATGCTAAAATTAAAAAAATATTTGTTTTAATAGTGCACGATCTGCAAAGTATTTTCGACATGGAACAAGATTAAATTTTCCCGAAGGAGCATCTTCAAGAGAAAGCATCAGAGCTGTCAAGAAGTTACCCCGACTACGGGTAGGGTTATTGCTTGTTTCCTTTCTTGCTGTGCGATGCTCTTCTTAGGAAAGCATTGGGTATGCATGTTAGCTTATTGTTTCTGTTTGTTGCAGAATTTAATAATGGAACATGCGGACCACTCTGCTGGGTCACTCATAGACTTGCTGCAAGGCCTTCTTAAGTATGAGCCTTCAGAGCGTTTGGAAGCTCAAGAAGCTCTGAGGCATCCTTTCTTCACTGAAGATTATAGGGGATTTGGAAGTGGAGTGTTTAACATATGATGTTCATTAACTTGCAGCCTCCTGCCTTCACCGTCTGTCATACAATTTCTGGAGTACCCTGTTGCAGCCGACAATTCATTCGTAGTGCCAGGCAAGGCTTGGTCGAATTGATTTTTCGGTTCCGTGATAGGCTTTGCAAGGCCTATGGCCAGGCTATTGTAAAATTATTTATATCAAGCACTCTGTTGTCTAAGTGTTGCAAAAACTGCTGCAAAATATTTCTGTATGATTCAATCATTTTTTCAAGGAGAGGTTTACGCTGAAGGCACAAGACACGAGGTTGCCTGTACTATGCAATTGATTAAATCAACGATAAAATTTCGTAGTCATCTGCACTGGTGGTGCCGATAATGCAATAGGGCATCTCAATTTCCAGATTAGAATTGTTGTTTCAAATTTTTAGTGCATACAATATGTTTTGTCGACCCGAGTGTCCGTTGTTTCCCTTGCATCAACACAAGGGAGGTACTTATGGAGTGCATGTGTTTTTAATGCTAATAAATTAAATTGAGAAATTTGATGAATTATTATTTTATTTGAAGATTTGATGAATTATTCATTTTATTTGCCCTTCATTGAGATCAGGATAAATAAATGAGTTCAGATCTTTCTTAAGTGTGGATATGATGTGAAAATGCAACCTTTGTATTCGTTGTATTTAAATAAGTACTAGTTTTTTTTTTTTTTTGTTGTTTCTGAACCCAGGATCTCCCTGGGAGGGATTAAATCAAATCAAATCTTGACAGTTAATCCCTGGGAGGGATTAAATCAAATCAAATCTTGACAGTTAATAGATCAGGATTTTAGATAAATTTAGGTTAGTTTAGTTATTAGTTTTTATTAAAATTATTATGATATCTGTGCATAAATTGCTCTCCATTTTATATATTTTTTTTCTTAAAAGCATATATTTAAAAATGTTTATCTATATTGACAAGCTCAAATTACATTAAAAATTTAAAAAGATTAAAAATATAATTAACTTTAAAAAATAAATTATAAATTATTAATTAGAAAAATTGAGATAAAAAGGTGAATTTACCTTTGCTGGTAAATTTTGATTTTTAGTTATAAATTTAAATTAAAAAATAAAACTCAGAAAAGTTTGAAGTTTGAAGTTTGAGTGAGTGCACCGATGCAGTCACGGTGAGATCTGGAGGATCAAAAACTATGGTACCTAGAGTGCCATTAATGGTCTTTGAATCAATGTCATTAATGATGATCTTTGAATCACAATAGACATGGATGCAGTCACGGTGAGATCTGGACGATCAAAAACTATGGTACCCAGAGTGCCATTAATGATGATCTCTGAATCACCATAATGGATGTTTTGGATTTGTTTTTCCTTTGCAAATTAGAGTAGTCCCTCAAGGCCACCAGCTTTGCCCTGGAATTTATGTGTCCAACCCCCAAACTAATGTAACATATAGGAAAAATGTCCACCGGTGTGGATCCATGCTCCACAACCACATGCTAACACGCACCATCAAATATCTCCGAGACTGCCCCCTTGAAAACCATGTTTACAAAGATTGTCCCAAAAAGTTAAGATTTTGCTTTTCCACACCAACCAAATAAAAAGAATGATCTTTAGAGGGTCACTTGATTTCCAGATAAACTAAAACAATGGTGCCAAAATAGAATCCTGTGCAAGGTATGTGATGTTTTTAACCATCTTTGCCTTCGAATTTATATGCCCAACCCCTCAAACTAATGTAACTTATAGGAAAAATGACCACTTATGTGGAGCCATGCTCCACAACCACATCGCCCTAGATGGTGTGTGTTGCACCATCAAATATCTCACAAACTTCCCCCTTGGAAGTCATCATATGGGGTTCCATATTCTCTAACCAAGCAAGAACTTTTGAGCAAACCTTGTTAACTTGAAACCAACGTTTACAAAGATTGTCCCCCAAGTTAGGATTTTGTTTTTCCACACCAACCAAGTGAAAAGAATGATCTTTAGAGGGTCATTTGATTTCTAGATAAACTAAAACAATGGCGCCAAAATAGAATCCCGTGCATGGTATGTGATGTGTTTATAATTATCTGCAACTAACATTGTACCTTTTTTGAGTCATGAAAGTTCACCTCTAGTGTTTTTGCATAGACCCACTATTTTAAGTGCTATAATGTAATTGTTCCATTCCAAAGCCATTTGCCTAGATAGTCCAATTTGCACGTCTTTCCAAGTCGAAAAGATTCCATTCCAATTGTTGATTACTTAATCCCATAGGAAGATACCTCTTTGATGAAGAGTCACAACTGTGCTTTCAAAAAGCCATGGGGATTTTGGAACACCAACAATCTTGTCTCAACCAATAATCAACATGTTTCCCCTCTCGAAAGACCATTTCATCTGTTGCAAGAACCATTTCTTTATTTTCTAAAAGCTCGACCAGAGGTACGATCCCCTCTTCCCAATCTCACTCATTCTAATCAAGTCAATGATGGGCCTTCCCATATGATATTTTGCTGAAATGATTTGCTTCCATATGCTATCATCGAACAGTGCTCGCTAGAGGGATTTCAATAACAATGAGCAACTGAAAACAAGGGTGTTCAAAATCCCCCAACCACCAAGTTCTTTAGGTATGGAAATAGAGCTCCACGATGTTAAATGAAATTTGCGTTCCCTATCGACCTCAGCCCATAAGAAACATCCTAATATATAACAAATCTTGGATATAATATGAACAGGAAGAGCAAATAGACGCGTCCACTGAGTGGCCGATTGTTGCAGTAATAAATTGTATCAAGGTGAATCTCCCACCCAGTGAGAGCCAATGATGTGTCAAATTTAGAGAGCATCCATGACCATTCCTCCAAATGGTAGTTTGTTGGTTTCAATCTAAATCCTAAATACATTGTGGCCAATTGTTGTGGTATTGATTGTATCAAGGTGAATCTCCCACCTAGTGACAGCCAACGATGTGTCAAATTTAGAGAGAATCAATGACCAATAATGTATTGCTTATTCTTGAATCTCGACGTTGGAATAAATATAATTCCAACGTCCAACATAAAGTTCTTCAATCGTTATCCTTGCCATAGGAAGAATATCAACACCCTGAGCGTGGGTTCGCTGCATGTAATTTCGCTTAGTGTCCAACATGACACGTGCAAAGGCCTACTGAACGGATATAGCAACATCTAAAGAATCAATAATCCACTCCATCGTCATCCACCAAGGATGACATGTAGATACCCCAAGAAATCTATGTATATACCCCAATTGTCCCAATACTCAGAGAGGGCCTACTCCACCCCTGCACTATCTAGGGATCAACCAGTGAGTCCACCCTCCAAGGATGCCACCAAACCTAGTAAGATCCTCATAAGGAAAATTTAATATCCCTGTGCAAAGAATGCATACCAGCTAAGGAATGTCAGGGAATAAGGGTTCGCACCAGGGACGTCACACCCAAAATAAATGAAAAAGAAATATACCTAAGGAAAACTATATATAGACAAGGAGATAAGGTGAGGAATGCTGCCAATGATGACACATACACCAAACACTACAAATCCACTATGTTGCAAGATCCCACCAAACCCAAATCAAGATGTTCGGTGCCCAGGATATCTTGAGGAACGAGAAAATAATAACTCCGGAATAAAGCTCCACACCCAGTTTATGCACACGAGATATCCAACACCACTACTGGAAAAAGCCACTCGCAAAAATCCACCACCCCAGTGCCACTGTCCTAGAGCCGTAGCGCAGAGTTGTCCCGCTAAAGCTAGCAAGTGACAGAGAGCTGTGACGAGCTAGAAAATTCAATACAAACAAGAACAAGAACAACATCAACCGCCCAATATCCTCCACCACCTATAACATCTAAAACTTAAAACTTTGAAATCCTACGAGTTATTAAAAGAATTTATCTACTTCTTCCATTGGAAAATGAAAGCCTTTTTGACCCTGTTGCACCTCATACTCAATGTCATCCCTACCAATCATCCCTACCAAACTCTTGCTAAAATTGACCCTCCAAACATGCATGGTCCTCCAAACAACAATATAGAACGATAATAAATACCTTGTGTCTGCCCAAAAAAACAATAAATCTAAACACAAAAATCTCAATATCCACCCTTGCCACACCTAACTACACCACATGGCCGAAAGAAATCCATCCAAAACCCCACACTCTCTGAAACCTAACCAACAATCCGAACAATAAATCTAAACACAAAAATCTCAATATCCACCCTTGCCACCACCTAACTACACCACATGGCCGAAAGAAATCCATCCAAAACCCCACACTCTCTGAAACCTAACCAACAATCCGAGTGTGGTGTTGGAAACAAAAACAAAGCTTATCCAAATGATTTCTTAAAAAACCATATGTCCCAACGCACAAACCACGATTCAAAGAAAGAGTAGGTGTATATTTAGGAAAAAGATAATACCATTCCTACCCGCTATGGGTTATAAGACTAGATCTATCTCTATTTTTTTTAAGACAAACCATACTGTTTTAACAAAGTATTATGGTTAGTATTATCTAACTTAAGTTATATACATTTATATTATATGCATTTAACCTTTTAAATTAA
>APFE030046000.1:0-23701 GCA_000404065.3 Pinus taeda | reverse complement strand
CCCCCCCTCTAACCCCTCGGTTCACTACGTAGGTTAGTCGTGGAAAGAATATAACACAACCCAACAGAAATACATTATCAAAGTCTTCAACATTTGGCGGGTTTCCTAAGGCTGTTGTTTTCTCCGTAGAATCAGTATATCCCACTTGAAGTGAATAGATTTGGCAGTCTTTCCTAATACAGTTCCCTATTTGTGAGGTTCTACTTGGTCTCAATCTCCAAGGCTTCTTAATTCCTTAATTTCTTATGTAATACCATCCTCATTCAAGAAATTGGTTTCCCTTTCCTTAAAGTTTACAAGAGAACAATGAGCTTCTAGCCAATCTATACCGATTAAGACATCATAAGACCCTAAAGGTAAAACATTTAAATTTTCTCTTATAGCTTGGTCAACCAATTGAACTAAATAGTTTTCTACTTTAGCCACTAGTCTCCCTTTTTCCTGTGTGGCTAGTTCAACCAACCACATGCTCTTAAACTTGTTGACTTATAAATGACATAATTCCACCATCCTAGGACTTATGTAACCTTAACCTGCTCCAAGGTCTATTAGAATATAAATAATGTGCTTGAAGATCTTACCTTCAATTTCAATCATGGTAGCTTGATATTCTTCTTGATGATATTCTAGAGAAACATTGATTTTAGGTATACTTTTTTCCACTTCACCCATAGTTAAAGCCTACTAGATGTTTGTTATTTGCTCGAATATTCCACGATAGAGACAATTCTTTATATAATGTGGTCCTTCACAACCCCAACACTGTAATGGTTTTTATTTGTTGGTTGGTTGGCTTCGAGTCTAGTTGATTGTTCTACAATTTCTTATTTATTCTGTGATCAAGGTTTTTACTTACCATTCTCCATGGATTTCCCTTGTTGATTTCTTTCGGAATTTGTAAAATTTACAGTTCCATTATTTTTTTCATTTTTTGCATTCTCCTGTCCTTTCTTAGCTTCCGAGATTATATTATTATCTTTTTGCTACATTTGTTGATAAACAATTCGTGCTTTCCTTACAACGTTATCCATAGTTTTAGGATTGTCAAGTTCTAGTCATTCCTTCATGTGTGCTGGAAAACTATTTACAAATCCTTACACCTTGGCCTTTTCTTCCCGTATATAGGTAACATATTGTAATAAGGAGGTAAAATTTGCCATGAATTCATCCATAGTTAGTTTTCTAAGATGAAGATCATGGAACTCTTTGGCCTTGTCATCATAGAATCATTTAGTCAAATACTTTCACTTAAATATTTCTGGAAAGTTTCCAAGGTGATTATCTATTTGTCAACTCCATGTAATGGCTAAGTGATCTTTCTACGCAGTTGGTAAATTTCTAAGTGATCTTTCTAATTATCATCATATTCATAAATTTGAGGTACTCATGCATATTAACTAAACATGAATCTGTTGCATCTTATACCTCTCCATCAAAGCTTGCGGGTTTTATCTTTTTGAATTCTGCATGTAATTCCAATTTCCATCTCTTAGCAACTTTCCACATATTACTCCTAGAAACATTTATTGACACTTACTCATTTGTCTTTCTATCACGCTATTATTCTTACATCTAACTCCTTTCAAGTATATTTTCCTCCCTCCTCTGGTGGGACCTTGCTCTCTTTCCATTATTAGGGCTTCGAATGAAATTTTTATGATTTTGTTTGTCCATTAAAATTTTCATTATCCATTCCTATTCATGCATTATACATTCATTATCTACCCTTAAATTTACCATTTTAGCCTTTAGTTATTCCATGCTTTCTAGTAGGAGGACAATTGTATTATAAGGCTCATCCCCTAATTCTATCCACATTTCTGAGTTGGGTCCCACAAAAGGTATTGACTAGATCCTACAAAGGGTCTTGTTGGTGGGGTGAAGATGCATGAGTTCCCCTCCACATTTGTTTGCACTCTCTCTGAGCCATACAATATAATTTTATATTATCGTGTCCCATTATGCCATAGTGTAGAAACCTCGACTCCCATACCATCTGTAACCTACCCTAACAATTTACCATATATATAATATCTTTACCATGCTATATAAGTTGTAATTAATCTCATTATGTCTATATGTATGAGTTGATATGGATTGTATTAAAGGATTTATCATTTTATTTGTGTATCCATGTTATATGCAACATTGACTAAGTGATTATTGTCTCGTACCTCGAGTTTAGTTTGATTTCATGACTTGAATGAAATTCGTGACTCCTTGGGTCAATCCGGTAGTGGCCATATGATGTATTGAGAGACATTAACTTTTTATCTATCTAGAACCTGGTCCCATCACATGCCATTTAGCATTCTTAGCATTGTGGATTTGTAATAAATCTATGAATCTCCAAGATGGGGTTCAAATTGACAGTGTAAATCAAAAGAGGTGGTTGCAGGGTCCCCAACATTGTATGTGGCTCATTTTCCTAATTTCCCTCTGTCATATTATAGCTCTGCAACTTGTAAACTCAGGTTTCATTTTTATGCGGACACCCTCATCTGTCCATGTTGACTCACTTAGTTATATGTATCACATAAACCCTGAGGGCCGAAGGTTTGAAAATTACTCCTATTAACACTCATCCTACAGGCTTGGTGAGAATGAAGGGATTTCTAGAATATTCGACACTATGTTTTTTTACATAAGTTCAAATTGCATCCTCTCCCATCTTAACATGCAATTAAGCTAAATTCTTCCATGCTTTCCTTGAAATAAATTTGTTTCATTTCTTGCTTCTTGCAGGTGCTAATGGAATCTCCTCATGACGACGGTAATTGCACAAGATGAGGGTATTTGAATAGGTAAATTTCATCATTGAAATTTTCTTGTTTCCTCCATTTGTCTTTTGTCATTCTGTTTTGGTCTTTTAATGTTGACATTCTCTCCTAGGGTTATTGTTGGAGCTCGTTGAAGATTAGTGAATTGCTCAAGTCAACCCTTTTATGGTTCTTTACTTACTGGTGAGCTTTATTTCTTTTAATGTAATGTCAGGGTTCGCTATATTAATATTGTGTTTACTTGCTTGGTCTCTTACAAGTAATTATTTCGTGGTGCCTTCATCATTTTGCTTACTAATGCACTGTTGCTTTCCCTAGATTATTCTTTGACAGTTTATTTCTATGTTGAATTTCTAGGTGTCGTCACATGCCCCTCAAGGGCTTTTCTAGATATTAAATGTTAAGATAATTTTGTGCAGTGATGCTCAAGAGTGAGCTGGGGTTTTCAAAATCTTATTATTATTATTTAGGTACAATCTACCATTTAAATGAAATAAAAGTCCACAACCGTACCGTTGTTACCCTATAGGAACTCTATCCACCGTTATCATGATGGACCTTTCAATTATGAGTAATTTTGGTGTAGTTATTTATGAGTTTAGTCTCTAGGAAAGAGCCCTTGTCTGCAAATGTAATACTATGTTTCTCTTTTAATATTCATAATTGATTTTGGGCCACACACAACATTCCCAATTCTTGGGTTGTTCATTTACAATTTTACTGCATTTTTTAGTTCTAGTATATCTATATATATGTTCAATACCCCTACTACAATTGTTTGTAAAATTTTTTGTTTAGAATTTGTTTCAGTCAATAAAATGTTTTGGGCCTCACCCACATCGTCAACATTTCTTTCAATGGAATTGTTTCAAGGAATAAGGGTTTGGTAGACTTATGTATATTGGATTCTTTTATATAATTTCCTATGTTCCATAATTACAAATCTATGAATTGTTGCTATCTTAAATTATAATAGCTTTGGTTTAATAGCTCATTTTTAGTCCCCTTATAAAAGATTAGCAAACTATTTTCATTGTAAGATATTCATTTGAATAGTATTGCTCAGATTTCTTTCCTTTTTAAATCTGTGAGTTGGTTCCACATTGCATTCGAATTTTCTAGAAGTTATAGTTTTCCTTCTTTATTTTTGGTCAATATATTTGGATGTAAATATATTTGGATGTAATTTACAGTATTACTATAGTTCACAGTTTTCTTAATTCTGAGTAGTTCTCAACTGTTTCTAGGCTGCTTGTAACCTGGTGTGGCCTAGAAACTAACCAAGACCTCCTAAGGGGATGTTATTCTAGCCTAGTGGTCATTGTTATTATTGTTCTCTTCGAGATTCTTTATTGGTGACTATTATTATTGTTCTCTCTTTCAGATTCTTTATTGGTGACTATTTTTATTGTTCTCTCTTTGAGATTATTTACATGATATCTCTATTACATTACAAAATTGACACTTTAAATATAAATACAATGGTTTTGACACCACTTTTCATTACTAGATTTATTCTTGAAACAATATAATCATAAATTCAAACATACATCACAATTGAAAACCTTAGAAATAAAGAACAACTTTCACCTCTGACCAAAACAATAACGAATAAGGATAGTAGGTTTTGTGAAGACTTATCTTTCTTTCTTTGAGCCATCCACAAAACCATAGGGAAAGGTGAACCAAAGGAATGTTCCTCCTAACCTATGAGAAGAACTGCCCTTCAGCGGTTTCATATCAAAAACAATTTGAGATTGGGAACCATCATGGACTCACCCAACACTACTTGATCCCAATGAGATTCAGTTTAGGGTTTCAAATAGAGTTCCACTCCCCAAGAAGCTCAAGAACTCTATGGGAGGAACGGTCTTATCTCCCTCAGTGTCTTGTCAAAGGATTAGGGGTTTTGTTATAGTCACACAACTCCAAATTTGCATCTCCCATCTGAGATGTCTTGTCTCAAGAAAGGGAAAGAGGTCGGGAGGGAAAATGTCCCTCCTCATAAGTGTCTTATGTTCTAGAATATGAAACTTTTAAGTGTCTTATGTTCTAGAATATAAAACTTACTTTAAGTGTAATTTTATAAATAATTTTAATTTTTTTATCTTTACATTTAAAGATTCATGTTTTAGTAGCTCAATAATATGTCACTTAAATAAATAAAATAAAGTAAAGTAATTCAATTTTACCATATTGAAATAAGGGTATTACAAAAATTCTCAACCATATTAAAAAAAGTCTTATTAACATAAAAGTTAATCCAAAAATATCTAATTTTAAAATTAAATCAAATGTTTCATGTTAACCACGGCAAGAGATGTATGTCATTTATTTTTTTTATATTTTGAGATGAGGGAGATTTGTAGTTATTTTAGGATTAAATAATAAATTCATATATGACATCTATAAAAACAAGTATTGCTTTGGTTTTTTAATTAAATTTAGAAATTATGTTTTGAAAAAATGTATAAACAATTGTAAATTGTATTACTACTTAGTCTTTATCACTAAATTTAGAAATTATGTTTCGAGAAAATTTTTATAAACAATTATAAATTACATTGGTTAATGTTAAATTAATTTTGATTACTAGACATTTCTCTAATTTTATCGTTTTAAAATTGAGATATGAAGTGAATAAATTAATTAATCAAAAAACTAACTTGATGAAATTCTTTCATTTTTCAAGTAGGTAATCAAAAATCTATATAAAAATCTAGAATTCCACTGTTGAAACTCCTAGACTTTGATATACACTTTAATCTTTGTTTTGTGGTTATTATTAAGAATATGATGTACTCTAACTAATAGACAAAATGATTCTCTTCACTAGATACAATTTCATGGAGATTTGTAATTTTTTATTATTTAAAATACATTTTTTATTGCATTAATTGATTTAGTGCCTTCACAAGCCCTTGTTGTTGCAATTGAATCTTGTAGATTAAACAACTTAAACTTATGTTTTTTAAAATCTTTGTTTCCTTTGGTTGAAACTGACTACAAAAAATGCCTTTAAAAAAATTGTCATTTCTTTTATTAAGTAGACTATAATTTTTAAAATATTTCATAAAGACTACAACCTACAAGTCCTCTAATAATAATAGATAGTTAAATTAAAATCTTAAAAACTGTGTTACAAAATAAATATATGTATAAACATATTAATTTTTCTTTAAAAAAATATACATAACACCAATGCACATTCTTATATTTATTTTTTCAAATCAAATAAAATTAGATTAAAAGTAATAAAAAAATATATTCGAATAATACGAAATTTAAATAATACATTATTAATTATATATATTTAAGAAGAATACACCAAATTTACTATTTACTATTTTTAATTAGATCAAATTATTTTATTACACACTAATAAAATAATATTACTTTAAAAAAATACATTAAACCTCCACCAATTCATGTGAGACTCAGCTATGAGAACTAATTCAAAGATAACCGCACTACATTTCCGTTATTTTCACTTAACGTTATTAGTCCCTGCTTGGGACTATTAGCGATCGATCCATCGCTGACAATCAATTAATCACCAAAAATTTTTATGTTTCCCAAATTTTATCCAAAGTTTTCGAACATCAATTTAGCGTGCTATACAATTTATCCAAACTTTTCTTTTTTACCTCTTACTGGAAACTTTGCGCGGATCGAGGGAAAAATACACCTGCAAGGCTTTACTTATCCAAAGTTTGGTAAATGAGTTTTTAACAAGCTTTTTTATGCAAAGTTTTATGCAAGAAATATATGACCTTAACTAAATAAAGGTGGCTTTGTTACCCTGCCTTAGTTAAGGTGGCGTTGCTACCCTACCCATTGATCGAGCTTTGGATGCATGCAATGCACGTGTCGACACCCCTATGTGATGAACAAACGTTTGTATTTGTGTTAAGATATCCTCGATGTCTGTATTTTCCGGAGAGAGAGCCCGTGGTTCTTCTAGTTTCTCTTCAATGAAGAATATCAATTTTCACGTCTGTATTTGTGTTAAGTTCCTCATTTCACATGCCGCTAATCTCAGACGCTAACGCAATTCTCTGCAAGTTCTGGCCACAATGTGAAGGTATCTCCCAACTCGCATGTGCAGCGACCATCTTTTTCAAACACAAAAAAAACACTTATATTCTGTTACATCTGAGCCATGTCTCTTCGTTTTAGAATTTTTCTATATAAACCCCACAACTGCTCGGATTCAAAGCATCCGCGAACTTTCTTGCTCATCGGTTCAGTGCTCTGGGATTCCGCAACCATCGTTTATTTGCTTTTTACTGTGGGAAACTACAAGTCAGTCGCGACGGGGCTCCCAGTGTGGATGTTGCGGTTTGGAATGGACGTCATACACTTGAAGCAGCGGCTTATCCAGCTCACAAATTCCCTTTTCCAAGAGGTAGTGATACTTTTTTATTTAATTTTTGTTTGTAAGGGTTTTAGTTTTTTCTGTTCAATTTGTGGGTCAAATTTTATTGTAATTGAGCTCAGCAGATTCAGTACATATGATTATGTTGAGAATTCTATAAATGGGTAGTTGAATTATCGAACTTCAGTTGCAGGGATTTCTGGATGAGCAATTCACACAGTTGCAGCAGTTGCAAGACGAGAACGACCCGGAATTTGTAACTGAAGTTATTTCGTTGTTCTTTGAATATTCTGAGAAGCAGCTCCATACATTGGCAAACGAACTGTATGTTTGTTAATTGTGCACTATATTTCATTGTTTTTTTATGTTTCTGAAAATTTTCTGTTCATGCAAAACTATTTTAAATATTTTTAGCATGTAAATTTTCACAGTTTAATTCTAGAGAATTTACCAATAAAAACAATTGTCCTTATTAATTTTAATTCTATTAATGTCTTGCAGCGATAATGAGGCAATTGATTACAAGAGAATCGATCCCTATGTGCACCAGTTCAAGGGAAGCAGTTCCAGGCATAAATGTATTGATGATTATATGTCGGAGATAATTCCTCCAAGTTACACTTACTCAGTTTTAAGCTAGTTTAAATGCAATCTAAATTTAATATGTATCAGTCATACTAGGGTTTTAATTTAGTTTACATGAAATCTAAATCTAATTTTAAATCCATCAGTCTTACTAGAGTTTTGATTTAGAAAGTGTTGATTATTTAGTTGATATAGCATATTTAGGGTTTGCAATAATACCACCATAGTCCCACCGCTATTTAACAACAACTCGTATCTAAGTGTGTTATTCCATCTATCATTATTCTGTAATTATATATTACAATGATTGAACAATGTAAGAAACGTACACATCGTAGAGCTGAAGTGGTTTGACATTTTTCACATCGACAACGTAGGGGCGCAGAGAGTTAAAAATGTATGCATAGGGTTTCGTGCACTTTGTAATGACAATAACCGGGAAGGGTAAGTGACACAGCTCTGGAAAAAACTATATGCATCACCGTTGTATTTTTTGTTTTTTGATGTTCTGCTGAGCAATTTCAGCGAAATCGATTTGGTGCAGGTGCCTTCATTGTCTACAGCAACTCAGGGAAGAATATTATGTCTTCAAGAATAAACTACAGAATCTGTTTCACGTATTCCGGAATGAGAGCCGGCGGTTGTGGGGAGCTACTTTCAGTTGAACATGCATTTTTTGAATTCATTTTAGATAAGGTAGGATTTGGTTTTATCCATATCGCTGATGGCATTCCCATTGTGCTATATTTAGTTGAGTTATTCCATATCAATGGACATTGTCCTTTGGTTTTCTTTTGTGTAATTTGTTGGCATATGGAAGCTGCCACGGATTTGAAATAGTAATTCAAATCATAACTGAGGTACTGGGTAATAACAAGGCCTTGCTTGACCCCAAATCGCATTCCAAATCAAGTGCATAATGGCAGGTGGAATGTTCATCGAAGGCGGCAATAGCTGAGGGGAGGTTCACCCAGGCAGGGTACAGTGTTCGTCTTCTTCTCATGCATTGTAGCCACCACTGGAGGCCTCATCTTCGGTTATGATATAGGAATTTCAGGTCTGCATTAAACTGGCATTATAATTTCTTTAAACTCGCATTATTTCTACAACCCTGAACTTAGACGAACATAATGAAATAAAATAACTTTCATATATGCAGCACATTGTAAGTTGGCATCTTTTCTTTACCTATGCTATATATACTGTCTATACTCATTCTGACTTTAAATCTTCCCTGTTTACAATAGTTTGCATGGAATACTTGTAAGATCTGTTCTATGGAATCTTATCTTTACCTTCAAAATATAGCAGTATCATAATATGAATAATGCATCTGGTTTTGTAGGTGGCGTTACATCCCTGGATGACTTTTTACATAAATTTTTCCCTAGTGTGGAAAGGAATATGAAAGAGGCAAAGACTGATGCTTACTGTAAATTTGACGGCCAATCGTTCAGTTCATTTCATCACTGTACATTGCTGGTCTGATCGCATCCTTAAGATATCCCCGATGTCTGTATTTTCCGGAGAGAGCCCGCGGTTCTTCTAGTTTCTCTTCAATGAAGAATATCAATTTTCTATGGTATTAAATTGTTGCTTCCATTTTTTTCCATATGCAATATTTCTTATGTCAAAATTCATATAGATATTATGTAATAATATGGATTTACCGATGGTAAATTCTCCTCTGATAACCTGGACAAGAGGATTAAATTCTCTAAATTCAAGTACAAGCTCCAAAATCTCATCACAGAAGTTAGGCAACTTCGAGTAAAATGAGGCTCCAACGCTCTTTTTGTTTTTTGCATACCTGAAATGTACGCAAATTTCACTGATTATGTTATTTGACAGGAAAAAGAGAAAAATACGAGGAGAGACTGAGAAATTCTCGTCCAGGTCGTACAATTAGAGGTTCTGCATAAACACTCTTTACTTCGGGTTATTCGGGTTATTTGTAACTCCTTTCAGTACAAAGGTATTATCCCCAATGCATTTCCTTTGCAAGCATGTATTATCCTTTGTAACGCACTATGTTTAACTCCTTTCAATGAACTGATTTAATTTATTATCTTTCAATGTGCTACTTTAATTTATTATCTTGGAATGCATTTCAATATTTCTCCTCCCAACGCATTTGCTATATTTCTCCAACGCACTGCAATATCTCTTCAGCATACTTTATTATCAATTCAATTTGGCAGCAAATACTATAACAGATTTTAACAAGTTCTATCACATGCCTTTAATAGGTTATTTAAATACATATCCTATTCAATGCACCTTTATATTTGCTTCCAACATATTGTCAACGTATTTATTTTTCAACGCACTGCTTGTTACATATTCTCTCCAATGCCCAGCTTGGATAGTTTTCAACACAGTCTTTGATGCATTCGCAATCCACTCTTAAATGGGTTTTAATGTTGTCTTTCCATTATTTTCATCGCACCTTATTTTGATGTAATTACTGATCCTTTCAACACATTTTGTAAATTTTTGTTCAACGTGCTGTTATTTTATATATTCACTGCTTTAATATATTGCACCAGTATTAATATATCATCTCAACATAATGCATTGCTTGTATCATCCTTTCAATGCACAACAATGTTCTTCAACGAATTTGCAATATGTATTCAACACATTTCAATATCTCTTCAACACATTTTAATGTAATATATTGCATTATTCTCCAACGTATTGCAATGTAATATATTCTTCCTCAACTCACTATGTGACATATTCTCCCTCAATGTATTTACTATATTTCTTTTGGCAGTAAATAATATAAAACTTTGCATCATTTATCAAACCTTTTATTCGTTTCCTCTGTATGTTTTTCGACTCAATGCAATGTCTCTTTAATGTATTGTTTTTATTACCCTTTCAACACATGTATATTCAACGCACATTTAGATATATCATTCATCACATTGCTCGTAGATCCTTCGAACATACTTTTAAATATAGCCTTCGCATGTATTTGATAGATAAGACCTTTTGTAGTGTATAGTTTTTCCTTTTCCTTTAATGTATTGTATTCTCCCTTCAACATAATTTTTCTCCAATCTTTGGAGTGTTTGTTTCGAATATAATGTTATTTTATTGTTTATGCAATCTGGTTCTATCTTGAAAGTATGCAAATTCAATCCTCATTCACTTAGTCAAATCATATAGGTAAAGAAGTGATCAACCAATACATTCTCAAGAAGTGAAGAAGTGAATTTGTTGTTAAAAATCACTTATTAATAATGAATATGAATATATAGGTAAAGAAGTGATGAACCAATACATTCTCAATAAGTGAAGAAGTGGATTTATTGTTAAAATTCACTTATTAATAATGAATATGAATGTTGGAAATTGCACATTGTTAACCCTAGCATTCTAACTTTGGACCAATTAACTCTCTGTTAATGTTAAGGTATGCACTCATCAAGTTTTTGTTATTTTGTTTCCTTTGTAATTTGCAAATTAAAGCATACCAACAATTCCTATATTGTTCTGTTTGGTCAATCCTCAAAAATTAAAAGAAATCACATCTTTTCTTGATGTTTCTCAAATTCCTGTTGTTCTATCGCTTATTTTTCAATGCTCATAACTCATGACAATCCAAGTGATGTTATAAAGGCAATATACAACATTGGGCAACATGTTTAACTAGTAAAATATAGATTTCAATAGACAATCTATTGTTATTTTATTTCACAAATGCAATCAACAATAATGTTAACTTTCAGAAATATTCTTAAAGTTAAGGTGCATTTTTTCATTTTGTCTTTCCACTGCTTCTTTTTGTTAACTTGCAGAAATATTCTTAAAGTTATGCTGCATTTTTTCATTATGTCATTCCACTGTTTCCATTTCCAATTCCTTTGTTATTTATAAATATGACTTGTTGCTAGAAATTCCCTGCAGAGCCCGGCAGGGACTACCGCCACGATAGTGGCTCCTTGTTTTGATGAAGTATTCAAGGCTCACCATAAAATCTCAGATGTTTTCAAGCTTTTTTTCAGCATATTTGGAAGTAACACACTTTATTTGGAATGACACCTACGACGTTGTTCACATGCTTTATAATCTGGAGTCCTGCTTTACTTTCTCTCACTGGGGACTGAGCATTGCCAGAAATTGAGAGAGTAAGTGCCCAAGTTGCTCTTTCTTGCTAGAGGATCTGCAATAAAAGGTATTGGTTTGGCTTTTCCAGGAATAACGATGGAGCTTTGCATTTTTATATATGCATAACAGAGATACTTGAACTGCAAGATCGCAAGGAACTGCAATAAAAAGTAATGGTTTGGGTTTTCAAGGAATACCGATGGAGTTTTGTATATATATATATAAAATACAGACTCGTTCCTATCCTGTAATTGGAGGCAATATATGTGCATTATTATTTAACTATATCCCTAATATTTAATTTAGAATTTTATGTTAAAATTGTGAGGCTAAGGATTTTATTTCTTTCTCTCTCCCTGAATGAAAATGTTGATTCTCAAAACATGGTAATCTCTCCCAAAGACAATGAGATTATTTTTACTTCACTTATTTGTTAATTTAGAATTTTATGTTAAAATTCTGAGGCTAAGGATTGTATTTCTTTCTCTCTCTTTGAATGAAAATGTTGATTCTCAAAATATAGTAATATCTCCCAAAGAGAATGGGATTACTTTTACTTCACTTATTTGTTATTCAAGCAATGAGTTATAGATATTTATGTTGATTTGAATTAGTACTACTTAAATTGTTATACATTTTTTTGTTATTGAAACACTTAAATATAAATAAGTTGGAGCTTTGAGTATTAGTATTTTTATATCAATATGGTAAGAAAAAGTATTAACATCTTTCTCCTCTCATACCCTCTCTAATCTAGGGAACTCACAACCGTTCATTTTATGATATTTTTGCATCATTAATGAATTTCCCCATACTTATATATATGTACCATAAGTCTCAACTTGTACAAGGCAGACTTTTATGTGAAAGATTAAAATTTATTCATATTTTATTATTATTATAATTAATATGTATTCAATGTCAAGTATTTAATTACTTACAATTTAAGTTATCTATAATATTATGTCTTTTAATTGGCTAATATTGATTTGTCAATTTAATTTTATTAATGTGAAAAATATATGTCATAATTTTTTTTTTGTTAATGAATTTTTTACTACATAAAAATATAATAAATTTTGAAATTTATTTTTTTAACTTTAATGTAAAAGATTAAATATATTTATATTTATTGATTTATAAAAATAAAATATTAATTATTTATAATATTAATTATATTTAATTTAGATTCAAGTTTAAATTTTATATGTTTTCTTCATTATTCTCAACCACATATAATTCAATCTTGTTTTGTTAGTATATGACACACTATGCTAGAGAAAAAGTCACAATGATAAATGCTATAATTTTATATGATATATTTCATTTCTGGTTGATAAATAAAATCTTCAAAAATGATTTAAAAATAAATAAAAAGAAATAAACACTTAATACTTTCATATTAATATAAGATAATCTCATATTAAACATATTATTATAATAATTTTAAAATTTCTTACTAAAAAAATCAAATTTAATAACATTAATTATTATGTCATTTGAAACAATGAAATTCAACCCTATCCTAACTGAATTTGTGAAAAAATAATTAATCTTAATCAAGTCTAGACATCTTAATCAAACATAATGTCTCAAAATGTCAAGTAAATTAGCTTAAATTGTACCTAAGTATATGGATTTAGCCTAAAATTGTTAGTGGATTCACACATTTGAAAAAGAATTATGAAACTTTGTAGGTAAAGAATACTTGCACAATTGATAAAATTCCCTATATAGAAGGAAGTTTTGAAATTTGAACATGTGATCAGATAGTCAATGAAATCATTCAAGATCAAAGTTATTCATATTAATTTTTTATTTTAGTAATAAATATTTAATTATTTATAGTTTGATTTAAAATTTATAGTATTTTTTTTGCCAACATTCATAATATTGATTTGCTAATTTCAATTTATTAATTACTAAAAAATATTATATTATAATTCTTTTATCTTAATAAGATAATTTTATCTATATATAAAAATATATAAATTTTGAAATTTATTTTTTATAAATTCCTTTTAAAGTATGAAATTATATATATTATATGTTTTTTATAAATAAAAATAATATATTTTAATGCTAATTAGATAGTTACATTTGGAATTAAACTCTTAAATGTTTTTTTTTACTCCATACCTTTTCAATTATGTTTCCACATATATATTACTAATTTATATGATATATTAATTTCCCATTAATTAAATTAAATATTTAACTTATTAATAAATGAAAAAACATAATAATTTCATATTAATATAAGATAATCTCATATTTTTTTTCTATGTAACAACTAATTCAATTGACTGCAAATCAAAATATTTTACATATAGCGGAGGCTGCAGGGGCGAGAACCTGAGAGCTTTCATCATTACAGAACTGCCCCATAGCTGTGAGAACTGGGGGAAAACAAAAACATACAGCCAACTAAATTGGCATTACATTTAGACATAGACTGAGATACAAGAAGTGAAACAAAAGAGCAAAGCTGATGGAAAATGTTCAGGAGGAGAATTAACGCTTCGTAAGTGGGAGACCATAATCTGAAGTTGATGCCGTCAAGCCGAACCATGACCAAAATGTTTGGGTAATGCTTTCTGAGCACCCACCAAAGAACAAAAAGAGGCAAACCACAACACATGTTAATGATTTTCCTCTGCTTCCCCATGAGTCTCCTCGGCATCCTGACATGCGTCATCATGACTAAGAGGCTCATTGCCTTCCATCACCTTGTCGAGGTCAGTTGTCCTTCCATCTATCTCCGCTTCAATTGGGTCACTGTCAACCAGGGGAGGGATAACAGGGGGCAAGTTAACTTGCAGACCAGGCTCAATCTCCTGCTTGATACCCAGAGAATCCTCGGCCGAGGAGTGCTCACTGGTGTGAGAGGGGTTGGGCACAATGCAGGAAAGAGGGGCAATTTGGTTGTCTTCTTCCGACATGATAATGGTGATCTGAGCAGAAATCAAAAGCCTATTCAAATTTCTTTGGAATTTAAAATGGGTAGATTGAAAGGCACTATTGGGAATCGGCTTGCGAGGAGGATTGTTGTGGGGAAGGTCCTCAGGAGAGAAAGAGAGGTTGATGGGAGAGAGAGCTGGGTTGGCACGAGGATTGATTGAGGGCCGCTTGCCACTGCTAGGGCTGTCACCCGAGCGAATCCGCTTCCCATGGCGCTTCATTTTGCCAACCCACAGAACAGACACAGAAAAATCAAAAGAACAGAGCCTAAAACCAGAGGAATGACCAAATTGAACCCAAGGCCCGTAAGTGCAAACAATTGAAGCCCGAGACCGAGAAGAAATAGAGACAAAACTGATATTAGAGATAACAGACCACTTACCCCAAGCCACTGAACTAATTCCTCTGTGGAGCATGCAGGTGAATTCGAGGTGCTACAAATTCAAACCCGGGTGAGCCTGAATCTTGCCTCTAAAGACCGGCCCATTCACATCTTCACACCATAACTAAAAACCAAACCTAGAACCAGAGTCCTGAACGCTGGAGGTGGTATGAACGTATGGAAATGCCATGTATTTAACCATCAACAGGCAGCTTGGAAGTGTGTCCAGCATTAATGTCGCCGGCCTGCCCTGTCCTCCAACCATAAAAACATTCCCTCTGCGAGAGAGTGTGATCTGGGACGCCACGCTGCTTAGCAGGTGGCAGTGCCTAGGTTCTTTATGTTGCATGAAGACCATTAAATGTCGAACCATCACCTGGATCCGGGAAGATAATCTCATATTAAATATATCAAATATTTCATTATAATAATTTTGAATTTAATTATTAAGAAAATTTAAATTTATTAAGATGAATTACTATGTCTTTTGGAATATTGCAAGGCAACCCTATCCTAATTGGCTTTATAAAAAAATAATTAGACATCTAAAATGCCAAATTGTAACACACATACAACCTACCCTAGATAATAATAAATTAAAAAAATTACCCAATTGTACAAGGTGATGGCATCCACAGTATAATACATATTAAACCAGCTTTGTATGCATAGACATCAATACACAACCATATTGTTAATAATAGCACTAGGTATAATTGTCCACCTTGGGTTTGTGCGGTTAGATTATTTCATATGTCGCATGGGGCTACATATATGACCTGGGCACATGCTAAAGGTGGAATGAATCTTGTTTCTTATATGTGCTTGCGATAAACTTTAACCTCACATGTGACCATCCTCGTCGATCTTCGATGTTTCTCTAGACTCTACTTGGCAGCTGACCGAGGAGGCATCTGGCTCTTGCCACACCGTTGATCCAAGTGTCAATCCAAAGACTACTGGAATTTGGGGTGATTAGGGTAATTCCTCCCCTCCCAAAACCCTAACCAAGTTGTCATTTTGTTCTCCTTACTCAGCCTCTGACATATCTTTGCCTCTGGTTCTAGTTCTTACTGTGCAATGGAGGATTCCTCAAGCTCAATTATTTGGCATGTCATCACTAACCAGGTAATATTTTAGCTCTGAATCGAGTTCTGATTTTGCAATTGCAGGCACCCCAAGTTTATGACAGGTTCACACTTAGGGTGGTGCAGGCAAATCTTGACACAACTGTGGCAACTTCAAGAAAGGTAAGTTCCTATTAGCCCTTCCCTTACACAAATGATTGTTTTTGATTGGGTGCATGTCGTTGGCAAGTTTAGACCCGCAACATAGCTTACCCATTGAGGTAATTTTCCCTTAGTCTTCTAGTAATGTTGTTTAAAGAAACCCTTCGAGTATTTGTGGTGTTCCATTCTTCTCATTTCCAGATGCGATTGTCTCCTTTGTGCTCAAACTTACTCTCAACCGTCTTATGAATTATTCTTCTTGTGAACTGATGGGTTGCTCAATGGTCCTCTACAGTGTTTACCAAGCTGAGGGTTTCAGTGAGAATTTAGTTAAGTTGCATTCTATTACCGTTTCTCGAGGTCGGAACCCTCTTGGGTTCTGGGTTTTCAGTTACATCGATGATATAGGGTTCGACCCTGATAGTTAATGAAATTTAATGTATTATTTTTTTGAATTCTGGGCTACGACCCGTTTGTATCAAATCTGACTCGGCATCTACAAAACCCGATGAGTTCCTCCCCTAAATTGAAAGTTAATTTCAAAAGAAAGGATTAGTTGGTCTAGTTTTTCGATAAAGACACATATATTCTAGTAATGACTATTATTCTATTGAAAATATGTTTATTCTCATCTAGTTTAATGGCACCAATTCGCTACATTTATGGTTGTCCCATACACTTGAGTTTTCCAGCATAATGTATCCAACACTTATAATTTTAGTTTTCTTTCCAATAGTTTAGAGCAGTGATAGTTTACTGTGTGTTTTTGAACCCTTTTAGACTTTGTTTTTGTTCAATATGGGATAAAACCTTTAACTCTAGTTATATATTATTTCTTTGTTGAAACCTATTGTGTTATTCATTCTCTAAGCGAACTTAAAGTTTTACTTCCGTACTTCCATTCATAAAATATATGGGTTTTCCTAGTTCCTTAACACTGTCAAGACCATATTGACAACACAAGTAACCAACAATCACGTTGTGAACGTAATAATGAGTGTGCTAAGTGACATAGATTTTGTCAACTCCAGGTTCTTCTACACTATCCATTCCCACTCCACTTGGTTGACGTGATAAATGTAGCTACATGATGTTTTTGTATACATAATTATTTACATATTTGCATTTGTTCAGTACAATAAGACCCTTTAGGAATGGAAACATAACAATATGTTTCAATATTGTCACAACCCTTTTTGTTTTACAGAAAAAAAAACTTATTTACATGAAACTATAGCTTACTTTCAAAACACAAATTCTCTAAATAAAAGGAAATACTTATCTTCCCGATAGATAGTTCGGGAACTCAAATAAAAGAGAAACCTCCTCCCTTCCTTCGAGTTTGGGATTCACATCTCACTTCCCCCGAGCTTCCTAACTACGAGCCAATTTTATTTTGTATAAATGATCTTCCCTTTTGTAGAAATGATCTTCCCTCAAGACTCTACAGTCCAGTCTGAATCGACCAATGTAGAGGGTTCCACTGAGTTTAGCCCAGCCCAAGAATGATTCTCCCACCTATAGTACACGAAACTTCTTGTTCTATTTCTCTTCTCTCTGAAAGGACTTGAGTCTTTTAGATGAACAAGAAAAATAAATAATCCCCTCTCTTCCCTCTCATATCACTTCATCTCCTCAGATCGAGGATCAAGAATATGACCATCTAACTGCCTAGTAGTTAGACAAACCATTTAGGGTCTCCTATTTGTATGCATATACCATAAAGAAAAGAAATACTTATTAACATGTTCATAGCAACTTAAAACTAATTTTCCTTAAGTTCTCGTTAACCTCCTAATTTCAGCTTATGATTAAAATATCATTAATCAATCATAACTAACTCAAAATTTTAGTAACTTATTAACTAATAGTTACTCATGTATCACATTCGACATCATCCCCTTTTTGTTTGAAGCACTGTCCTCGGTGTTTAAACTTCCTCTTGAAACACATCAAGATATGCTTGTTGCATTAATTCTTTATCTTACCAAGTAACCTGCTCTGGGCTAAAGTGTCACCACTACACTTTAACTTAGGTGATAGCTCGCCTTTGCAACATTATTTCTCTTTTTTATAGAATATGCAGGGATTCTACTAGGAACTTTTCTATCGGTTCAACTTGCATGATACAAAACGAATTATCTTTAGCTCTATCTAGTTAATAATCAAGTATACTTAATTCACAATACTTTAATTACCCATCTATCTTGCCAATTTATAATATTTATGGAATCATATATATATATATTAAGGAGACAAACATGAAACAAATTATAAACTTGTATATGACTTGGTAGTGCAACTCTATACGCCACTGGTCCTACCCTTTCCAATATTTGGAAAGGTCTATAATATGAAGGTGCTACATTTTTATCTTTAAGTACTTTTTTTGGGTTTAACCTAGACATACACATGGTCACCCACCTGAAACTCCTTGAACATTCTTCTTTTATTTGCATAATATATTTGCCTATCTTGAGCTTCTCTTAAGTTTTGTCACACTTTCCTTACCGCTTGCTCCATTTCTACTAATACATTAGGTTCGAAGTTAACTTATCATCCGGGCTACTCCACTTAGTATGATTTTGATAACCCTTCCCATAGAACACTTCAAAAGGACTAATCTTGATTGTCTCATGATAGCTATTGTTATAAGAGAACTCCAGTAAATGAAGATATTCTTCCCACTTTGTTGGTTGTTGCATCACATACATGTGAATCATGTCCTCCAATACCCAATTAAGCTATTTAGTCTGTCCATTGTTTTGTGGATGATATGTCGTACTGAATTGGTAATGGGTACCCAATCCCAATAAGAGAGCCTTCCAAAATGCAGACGTAAATTTTACATCCCTGTCAGAAATTATTACTCTTGGTATTCCATGCAATCGAAATATTTCCCTGATGAATATGTCTGCAATCTGAACAGTTTAGAGTGTAGATTTAAGAGGGATAAAATTAGCCATATTGCTAAATTTTTCCACTACTACCATAATCGAGTCATTTTTCTTCTTGGACCTTGGGAAGCCTATGATAAAATCCAAAGTGTTTTCACAAAACCATGTACTAAGGGCTGCAACCTAGTGAGATCTTATGCAACTGTTTCAGACCAGGCTTTAGACCAAAGATTAGCCTCCTTGGTCAGAGAGGGCTCTCTCACAAACTTTTGATAAGAATTAATCACAACAATAGAGGGGTAACTCTTCACACACTTATGAAAATAAAGCTGGTTGGACACACATCGAATTTGGTCTTCATTGGGCTATGGAGTCTCACACACTTAGTAAACAAAAGCACAGTCATTTCATGGAAGTCAAGGCTCTTTGCATTAATTGTTCAAACATACTTCACAAAAACCACAGCTTGCCAAACACACAGGAAGTCAGAGCATAAGATATGAATTCTGAGTGATTGTGTTATAACAAGGCTGTAGAAGAACATTAACACAAACTATAGCTTGCCAAACATACAGGAAGTCAGAGCATTAGAAATGAATTCTGAGTGATTATGTTATAACAAGGCTGTACAAGAACATTAAGAAAATAAAACACCATCACATTTGAACAATATAATCCATTGAGAATCTTGAGAAGAAACAACAGCTGTTTTACTATTACTGTAATAAGTCTGTACATACACCAATATGAGAACTCAGTCTTTTTTATAAAAGTCTCCAACCCTTGATACATCTAAGTTCTTGCTATATATAGGAAATAAAGCTAAGCTATCTTGAGTCTCCTCCTCCAGCATGAGGGGAGCTCGAAAACTTAAAATTAACAAACTTATCTGTATTGAAACTAATTTACTAAATACAGAGGTATTGCTTTTAATGCAAAGAGTCCTAGTTCTAATCAAATCCTGCTTCTTTCTTCTCGTTTGCTTGATTCCCTCCTGATTTCTGACAGCTGTGTTCTTCATGTAGGAGCTGAAATGTATCTTGAGGAGCATTCGTTGTACTTGCTGCCTTGGATCCTGAAGGTGTTGCTGACTCAACCATTTGTTGCAGAAATATCCTCTGTTTTCCCGGTCCCTGTTTTGCTCCATGTTCTTTTTCCAACAAAAAATGCTTTAAGCTGTATTAATGACCTTTAATGACCATGCCATACACCATCTGCCTGAATAATCAAGATGCTTTGCGAATACTGCCAGGTGTTGAGCTCAAAACTCTGGTAAGCCTACCAGAAACCCTAATTCTGCGGCCATACACGTGCTTTATGAAACTTGGTAAAAACAAAAGATCTTACCTTTATGCATTGAGGTTTACACCTGTCAACTTTTGAAGGCTTAAGCAACCATGGTGATTCCCTTTTCATCCTCGAAGCCTTTCTCTACAAAATTTGGTGACCTCAGCAATGTTTTCAAATTTTTCCTTAAAAAATAGTCACCTACGAAACTGCTGTTTTTTGCAAAATCACAAAATCACAGTCTTCAATCATTTCAGACTGTCACAGCTTTCCTCTTTGATCCCAAAATTGCTTACTATCCTTTCCTTAATACATGCCTCAAAAAACATTAATGAACTTAAGAAACATGAAACAAAAACTTGGTGCAATAATGAAAATAAATTCATTTGGGAGCTAACTGGCCTAGCTGAGCCTTCAGCTTGGCAAGTTCACGTTCCATAGCAGCAATCTCGGACACTGTCTTTTCAAAATTGGCCAACCCCTGGTCAGCTGCTTCCCATTTTCCCTTAGTGGATGAGGTTTTCTCTTTTTTAACCAAAGGAGTCTTTTCCTTTATCTCTTTCTTTTTGCTCTCCTTGGTTTCTTTGGCTTGAGCTACCTGTTTTCCTTTCTGTTTGGTCTGCTCTCTGGTATAAATTATCCTTTTAGTTTCCTGTACCTTCTCTACCTTTACTGCCTTTTCTGCCTTCTTTGCCTTCTCTATTTTTTCTACCTTTTCTGGTTTCTCAATTTTAGGCAATGATTTAGTTTGTTTTGTTATTGCCTTGGCAGTCTCCTCACCCTTTGGGATTTGTTTTGCTGCTTGTGCTTGACCTCTAGTAATTGGCCTTCGAGGTTTCACCCTGAATTCCTTCCCAGCTTCTTCGAATCTTAGCCTTTTGGAGGCTTTGGATTTCTTAGAACTGTCAGGAGATGAATGTGTTAGGTCTATTGGCACGGGCTCCACCTGTACAGAAGTAGCTTGTTCAAAGTCAATGGCTTCTAGCAAATCTTTAAGGCTACCCTTTGACATGGGGCTGTCCTCTATTGCAATTGACTTTCCTTTTTCCTTGTTCAACTGGCTCCTTGTTCTGATTTTGGTTTCCTGTGCTATTTCACTTGGCTTGGATGTCACTTTCTGGTATTTCATCTTTTGCTCAGATGGTTTTGGTGTTTCTTTGATAACTACGGGTTTCCCTGATTGTTTTGATTTATTCTTTGTTTTCTTACGGTCTTTAGCCTGCTGCTTAGGCTCAGCCACTATAGGCTCTTCCACTATTGTTTCCAGTACAGGTTCCTCAACCATTGCAGACTCTTGAGTCTCTTTTTCCTTTTCTCTGTCTGGTAAAGGGGTTAGACCGGTTTTACTTTGGAAACCCGACATGAAAATAAATGAATCCCAATCCCTTCCAATCTTATTCAGGCTATCTAATACCAGTAACTTGATTAAGCCATGATGGAAAAGAGATGTCTCATGATTTTCCTTTTTATACTGAACCTTGTCACACATTTTGCCTAGACTCCTAAACAGATAGAAAGGAATATCTATAGAGGTCTTTCCTGTGAAGTGTAACAGAAGTTTAAAATGGTAGGAGTATACTTTAGTGTACCTGCCCTCACAAGTGAGGTACTTCTGAATAGCTGTAAGGAGCAGAGCATACTGCTCTTTGATATAATGCCTGGGAATTGCCTTAGAAAGGTCCTGGTTGATATATTGCTCTTTCAGAAATTCTTTGCATGGTGTTGTATCAAACTTGTAGTTTTTAAACCACTCCTGACCACTCCTTGGGATCTCGGTTACAGCAGAGATAACTTGTGGAGAAACAGGGAATTCTAATAATGCAACTTTAGAATTGAGGCCGCTAAAGTTCAGAGCAAAAGCTTTGGTTACCTCTGTGTGTCCGCCTTTTAGTTTCTCACAAAACCTCCAGCAACCGGCCTGTTTGAACGCTCGAGCAACACCTTCATCCTTAAGCATGAGGTCGAGTCCCTCTGGTTCAGTCCTTAAAAATCTCCCGTATCTATTCTCTCGTTTTTCCATCTTGCTCAGAAAAATCTTTGCACAGAAACTCAATCAGCAATTACAATTCACTCAAACAGCTTTGGCTTTCAGAATGCGGGCTCGCTTGCAGTAGACTCTCTTTTGAATAAGAATTCAGGCGGCTTCCGTTTGTTTTTTGATACACTTACCATAGGATAGGCACGTTGAATGCAGTCATGAATAAACATAATTGCACCACCTTACGTCATAAGATTGATTAACATCATAGACATGTGTGTGATCCTATCTCTAATGGCGGGATGAATCCTATTATGATCTATATGGGATGTCGACTGACACATTTGAACGGATTTTTGATGACTCACACCCCAAGATTTGACACTTCAAGGCAATATACTGCAGAAAATACCTGAATCCCCGATTTCGTAGCGCTGGCAATCATGAAATGACATGCCGCGCTACGCAATGGCTGCTCAGGAATGGAGGAAAATGATTGCGCAGTTAAAACCGGCCAATCATATTGTGCTACGAAACTGTGCAATGTCAGAATGATGTAATCAAGACTAGATATGCTATGGGAGATGGAAACTAACAGTTTTTTACAAGGACATACCTCAATATCTTTGGAAAAGACTAATTTTATAGTAATAAACCTAAAAACCTATTGACTTGAACCCAAAATTTATATGGATCTTTGTACATAGATGAACTTGTAACCTTAAGTGATAACACAAAGTAAGAGTATCCCACTTCCACTAACGTATACGTAGTGCGTGAAGTAATCCAGCTAGGTGTTGGTGCCCTGTTTTGACGTACTAACATTCTAAGCACCTAACCAAGTACTCTGTAATGTCCTTTCTCATTCCTCACTAGAAATAGTTCTTTTTTTATTGCGGAAAATATTTTTTGATATCGAGGATGAGCGACATATGGATTTTGGTGGAACTGATCTAACAGAAATTGCTTGACTGACATCCGATTGGGAATATATATTCTTCTCGTGAAAGTTAGTAAATTATTATCAGTAATGCTATAATGATATTTTTTTTCATATTATACATTCATTTACTTTGCTGTCAAAAAATTGTTTACTCAGGGTCTT
>APFE030045998.1:0-11909 GCA_000404065.3 Pinus taeda | reverse complement strand
CCTATGATATTTTATGCAACGGATCGATAAGATTGCGAAATACACAGACACTGAAACAGTAAGAGAACACAGTAAGCAAACACATAAACACAACACATTTAATAAGGAGTTCACGCAATCCTCTTGGGCTACATCTCCTGGTCCAGCCTTTAGTGGTGGCCTTTCTATTGTGTCTTAAAGCATATTTTTTACAATAAGGAGCTCAATTTGAGTCTCACTTAACAGATGATGATCAATAGGATTGTACTTGGATTCTCCAAGTATCTAGAGTACATAGGCTCCCCTTAATGAAACTCAAACTCAACTGGTCTCAGTGGTATGAGTCCAATTTGGTACTCAATACCTGACAGGTATACACAGAAGAGTTGCTTGAACCTCTCAAGCCTTCTCTAGAGTTCACAGACTCTCGGACACTCTCTATCTCTGTCTGCTCGATCTTGCCTTTGTCTACAGGTTAGCTCAGCTTCTTTATTCTCTGCAATTTGCTTCTCTCTCTTTCTACCTCCTCAGCTTTCTGATTCTCTTTCTCTGCCTCTTGCGCCTTACTCTCTGTTTGTTCATGGCTTAAAGCCAATCTACTCCCCAACTATTCATTTCCGCTTCCCAGCTCTCCAGATCTCCTACCTCTGTCCACTTGAATTCCCCTACTCTGCATCATCATCGCTGTGTAATGCTTCATAGAGAGGTGGCCACTTTCTTCCTCATGAACTGAGTGTTAGTTCTCTTTGAATGGTCTTTATTTCTATTCCTCCAAGATTGCTCGCAAAACTAATTCCTCTGCCAACTCATCTGTCATACCGGAACTCAAATATCATGTGACTTAATCTATTTCCCCATCGAATCCGGTCATCCATCGGATCATTTCTCCGTTGTTTATCTGGAGCCTCCAGATCCTATGGTATCTGTCCATATCAGGTGGGTAAGTAGCATGACATTTACCCGCGCGATGTGAGTGGTTTTCTCTCTCATCCATTGGACACGTGTCACCCAGTGTATGGCATCGGGCGGGACTCGGTCGAACCCGCTTACTGCTTGAATCCCTTCTAATATCCTGCTGGTTTTAGTGCGGGACCCTCCTTCTGATGGAATCGGCAATTTCCATACGGTTTTATGCTTTTCGTCATGACCAAGCGCTTGGGGGCTTTCCTTCACTAAGGGTGTTACCCTGTGATACGTGATTAGTGCTAATTGTGTATCAGAAACTGCCTCTTCTTTTGGATTTGACCTCTCATTTATCAATTTGTGCTAGTGCACGGTCACCATGGGCCAATGGTCTATGTGCTTTGACCGAGGGTCCTTGTTGTTCTATGCTGACCACAAATTGCCATTGTTTAGAGGTTATTTCTGGTAAGCTCGATATCCATAAGATTTTGAAGCTTGAAATAATTTGAAACAATCATGAAAACTTAGAGAATGTTTAAGGATCCAATTCTGATCACTAGACAACCCTATTTCTGTTATCCGATAAGCTATTCCTCTGCCCAATAACTTATCAGAAATGTATAGGGAGACAACATGTGGATCTATAGTGTTGCCAAAAAGTCTGATGTAGGTGAAATTTTCTTCACCAAACCAACTGTCGATTGATGTTAGGTCAATACTGGCCTCATCGGATAATCGAGGAGCGGGTTTGTTGAATATGGCCTGATGAACGGGCAAACTAAAACCATGGCAAATTCTATATAGATTATTTTTATAATGGGCCTTCCACAAATATTTATGATATATGTCAATAGGAGTTGGGTCTTGGGGAGTCCATTTCCAGCCTAAAATGGGGTAATAAGAATGGAAATAGATGGTATCCATGATGCAGGTGCTCATATAGAATGGGGGTATTATCTGGGTAGTAACAAACCTGTTTCTTCTATAATCAAGGATTTGGTTGGCCATTTTATCTGATAAAATGGTAGCCCAATCCATGATATAAGAGTTAATTACTACTTCCATTAAGGGCACCATTTCTATAGAAAACCTAGCTGAATCAGAGACTCTAAAGATTCTACATATCATGGTGCCATCGTCACAATAAGGAGATGCTAAGGAGTCTACAGAGTACATACCCGAAGATTCATGCTTGTGTTTGTTTGGGAAATGCCTCCACTGCTTGATAGGGTTAGACTCCACATCATTCTCCTTGGCGAAAGCTTCTAAAAATTCCTTGTTGTAATCCTTCTGGAGGTCTGGCAAATGATACATCTCCTTGACGTCTTCCACCATGAATGACCCGAGCATCTTTCCATCGGTAGTAAAGAATGCTCTGTTAGTTGTGTTGATACTTTCAATTACCCATCTAACCAAGTCATTTTAGGGTAACATTTTGGCATGGGCCGCTATTCTATGGAGGAAGGAGCTGGCTAAACCATAAAGAGTATTTTCTGATTTAGCAGTTGAACCATTGGTTGCTCCTTCTTCTTCAATTTCGGTTGGGTCCTCGGCTTCGAGTAAATTGTGTATGCTCTCCAATGAAGCCTTTCCAGGACCGAGATAAGTAGTATCAGCTATCAACACCCACTTTTCTGGTTCATCTTTTGCTACGATGGGAGCCTTTGTTTTCCGAGCTCTCTTAGACATTTTTGCTGGACTGATGTTGTCAGATTCACTCTGCAAAATGAAACAGAAGGACATAACAGTGGAAAAACTTGTTCAAAGATAATACATAACATACAAGACTAACAGTAGTTAAGCACAATGGGTGATACAAATTTTAATATATTAAGCTATCATGGATGAAATCCTTGAAGGATTCAACCATAACTACTCTCTTAATGATTTCCCCTAACTTCCAACATGACACTTTAATGCTGTCATAACATGTCGCACCACGAATTTATAACGGTCCTTTTAAAATGAGTATCATGAATTCCCGATTGGCGATTAGCAATAATCGCATATTGCAGATTGGGAGGTACAAGCGTTATGCTTTAGACATTTCCTTTTCATATTTGCTATTGCGATTGATGATGAGCTGGCATGGGAAGGCCGGATGGCTTTTAAAATTGATAAATCGTTTGTTTTTCTCTTTATAATTGATTTAAAACTTTAACCCAAAAATTCTCATAATAGCTCTTATTTCACCTTTATCGAATAGTGCGCTTTTCAATAATGAAATTGCATTGGAAGATTTCAAAGGGCTTTTGGTATGTGTTCTATGATTTCAGCGATCCACAATTGCGATCGGCTTATCGCATCAGAGGATTTATGTGAACATTTGGAATGGCTCTTTGATAAGTAGTGATATGCAACTTCTAATGGTGTTATCGCATCAACGAAAGTCAATGGAACCTCTTAAGTCTACCATTGAAACAAAGGATGTGCGTGATGTGACATATTCCTTTATGATAAGGTTTATGTTATAATATTAAATCGGATTGGACCTTATCAAGAGGACTTTCATGGGTTGAATAGTGTTTTCAAATTGTGCTTTTTATTTGACTTATCCTAAGAGAAAAAAGCTTATAAAAATTTATTTTCAAAAGTTTTATTGATTTTATTTACTAAAGGGAACCCATTTCTTATTAAATTTTATATGAAAAATTTTAAAATGGGGAGGGTTGTTGTATAGCACAACAATTGGCGATTCACTAGGAGAAAGAATTATGTATGAGAAAATAATGCAATATCTATAACTTTCTTAGTTTGGAAATAATTGAGGACAAAGAGAACCATCTAAGCATTGTTAAATAAAAATTAACTCTGAATAAAAAAGCATTTTTTTGTAATTTCTTTTAAAATCCCTTTAAAAAATAAAAACATTTTGAGTTTCTTCAAGCCTTGATTGGTTGATAAAGATAAAGTAGGGGGTTTCTCCAACATAGCTTTTAAATTTACTCTTTTGTCACAGGTAGTGCCTCTGCTACCAGCAAACATCTATAGTCTCGACAGGGTTACCTTTTGACCATAAATCATTGATTATCCCATCCTTCTAAGAGTATAACTTTTGAAAGATAAATTCAAAAGTATATGTTTACATATATTTTTTTGATTTTTTATTCTTTTAATTTTTTAAGATAAAAATCCATTGTCTTGGTTTGGGAGCCAGCTAATGTCGATGCCAATTAACTGGTTGTAATTGAACTGAACAAGTTGGCTCGTGATGAGACCCCTTGTCTTATAATTATAAGCCATTACCTTGTTTTGATATGCAGTATTGGTAATGTCAATTTAATTAGTTCCCTATGATCATGGTAAGCAGGCTCATGATGAGACCTCTTATCTTTTATATCAAACATATTTTAGAATTACACTCTAAAAAATCATAACTTAGTGGATGGGGTGAATGACCTTCTCCTTAAGAGTTTATGAATGTCAATTTTAGGGTTGTAGATGCTATGTTTGGAAAAGTATTTACTTTTTACAAGTAACCTCTGTAAAATTTATAAAACTTAGAATGATTTACAATATTTTCAAGGTTTTGGAAGATTTTACAAATTTTAAAGGGGTTCTTAGAGTTTCATGTTTTATTCAACTTTCCAAAACTGTAATCATTTCCTCAAAGTTTTCCACCTAGCGAAAGCAAGTATTACAATATTCTCTTAAAGAGCTTTCCAATAGTAAAAGGCCAATGGGAGACTATTTACAACATTATTTTCTAAAATAAACAAACTTGCATAAAGAATATTTACAGGTAAGAAGGGGTTACCTCCTTAAGAAAAGAACTTATTTAAGATAAGCCCATTGACAGGAAGAGAATCTCTCTTTCCTGATAAATCTTGCAATATGAATGTTGATGAGCCTATGTTCTCAATGATTTGAAATGGTCCAAGCCACATCTTTTGAAACTTGGTATGTTTACCTTTATATTCATGTGCCTTGTCCCATTTCAACACAAGATCACCAATTTGTAAAGTTTTTGGGCTAGTAGAACTTGAAACAAAAGAATATTTAACGACTTGTTCATGTTTAGCATGGGTGATTTTGGCCTTCTCTCTTTCTTCTTCTAATTTGAGGATTTGATCAAATCTTAACTGAATAGAGGAAGAAGGATTTTCTTCAATAAATTGTACTATGGAAAGAGATGGGAGCGCTAAGTTTGAAGCTATTATGGCTTCTTTCCCATACACTAAGTTAAAAGGAGAAGTACTTATTGAGGCCTTTTGAGTTATGCGATCTGCCCATAATGTAGCTATCAAAGATTTATGCCAATTGTTTTGATTTTGATCAATAGTTCTTTTAATAATCTTTATGAGATTCTTATTAGTTGATTCTGCCAAACCATTACCTAAAGTGTAGTAGTTTGCAGAATACTTTAATTTAAAACCTCTCTTAAGAGCGAATTCAAGTATACTGCTTCTAGAGAAATACGATGCATTGTCAAAAATGAGGGCATTAGGTACACCAAACATGGTAAAGATAAATTAATCAATGAACTCAATGATTGCATCAGAATTGGCTACTTTTAATGGAATTGCTTCTACCCACTTTGTGAAGTAATCCATTGTTGGCATTATGATACATATGTTGTACTTGATGGCAACCCACTCATCTCAGATGATAAATTATAGTGCAGAGAAAAGTTCACGCACTTTCATGCAGAGAAAAGTTCCTTTCATGCAGAGAAAAGTTCATGCACTTTCATGCAGAGAAAAGTTCCTTTCATGCAGAGAAAAGTTCACTCACTTTCATGCAGAGAAAATTTCACGCACTTTTTTCATGCAAAGAAAAGCACACGCACATGGGAAATCTTATGGTTGGTTCATGGTATTAGTCTCTCAATGGTTTTGGTCCATGGTTTTGAGTGAGACCTAGCCTATAAAAAGGAAAGGAGATCATTTGGCTGAGCATAGTTGAGTTGAAAATCTTAAGAAGAGCAAGATCTGAATTTCTGATAATCGGTTGGTGAGACATAGTTGAATCTGAATCAAGGAGAAACTGGAGCATTATAAGTCAAATCTACTGAAGAGTTGGGATCCCTTTTGACGCATGAATGGATCTGTGATTTCGACAGTCTGGGGTATGGTTGAGAACTGATAAATTTTATAAATCTGGAGGTGCGCAAGAGCGGCAACGACGTAGTGTGAAGGTGCGCAGAATCAGAGAAGAAGCAGGTGTGGAGTTGCACAGACTCCCCACGGTAGAAGTGCAGATATCCCCAGGTTTCCTTTGGTGAAGTTGCAGACCTTTCCTGAAATATATTTTAGCTGTCTTTTATCTGTTTCTACAGAGATCTGGGTTTAAATTGGTGTCTGGTTACTGGTGTTATTTTCTGGTTACTGCATTCTGAGAAGTTATTTGTTTAAAGGAGATTGGGTGATGCACATGTACTTGATGTTTTGGATCCAGTTTGAAAATTTATGAAACGTGGTCCCTAGAAGAAAGAGAAGGTAGTAACTTTCTGTAGGTTAGCACCTATGTACTAGTATCTTAGCTAGTACAAGAGTTAAGGAGGTTGTAGCTCCCTTCCAGGAGAAGCTGGAAAATGAGAGAGGGTTGTAGCTCTCTGCAGGATGCAGCCTATGTACTGGCAAAGGACTGTAGCAGTACAAAATCATTGTAAAAGGAAGTTTCTTTGAAAGAAGATAGAGACATATTGCAGCAGGTGGTTTTCACCCACATTGGGTTTCCACCTTATATCTGGCATTCTTTGGTGTGACTGTCTATGTTTCTTGTTCCTATTTATTATTATATGGTTCTGACATACAGATTAATGGTTAACATCTAAAGAATAAATTACATTAAAATCTGGAAGGTATATACAAGTTTCATTAGTCAGATCTGCAAGTGTTTATTGAAAAGATTTGATAATACTGATTCACCCCCCCTCTCAGTATTATTTCCAACAATTGGTATCAGAGTAGGTCCTTCAAAAGAAGCTTGATTGCTTGAAGGAAGATCTATCATGATGAGAAACTACGAGAGAGAATCATCGATCAGGCCACCAATTTTTGATGGGACCAATTTCATCTATTGGAAGGTAAGAGTTACTGCCTATCTTCAATCTCTTGGTACATAAGTCTGGGATATCATAGATACAGGGTACACTTTTCCATCAACAACTCCCACAGATCCGGTTGAGAAGAAGCAGTTTGAAACAAATGCAAAGGCTGTCAATACTCTATTAGGATGTCTATCTCAATTAGAATTCATCAAGGTTATGCAGTATAAAACCGCAAAAGAAATATGGGACAAGATCGTTTTGAGCTATGAAGGAGATGAACAGGTAAAAAGAGCAAAATTTCAAACCCTCATAATTCAATATGAAAATCTCAGAATGTACAATGATGAAAGTGTGGCTAACTATTTCCTACACATAGATGAGATTGTTAATTGTATGAAAATTTGGGTGAAGAAATAAAAGAGGCTATTGTGGTTGAAAAGGTTCTGAGATCTTTGTCTTCTAAGTTTGAATCAAAAGTTTCTGCAATAGAAGAAAAGGAGAATCTACAGAAAATTACCATGTCGCAGCTACACGGAATTCTAACCGCTTATGAAATGAGGAAAGGAGGACCATCAGACAGGAGAGAAGCCGCTTTCAAGGCTTCAGGTAAAGGAGATTACTATGAGTCAAGACATATGTCAGAAGAAGAGGAAGAATCAAATTTTGTCAAGAACCTTCAACGAGGTGTTGGAAGATTCAAAGGTAAGTTACCCTTCAAATGCTTTGCTTGTGGAAGAGTCGGTCACTATGCTGCAAAGTGTCCACATAAGCTTGACAAAGGTAAGGAACCTGTTAGATGGAACAAGAAACAGAATGTAAGTAAGAAAAGCTACTACACTCATGAAGACAGTGATGGACTCTGAAACAGTGACGAAGATGAACGAGGTAATAACTATAGACTTTTAATGGCTTTTGAAGATGATGATTTTATGGATGCTATAGATGAAGAAGGTCTTTATGAAGAGATTTCTAAACTCAAAATTTGTTTAGAAGAGAAAAATATGATTATTGATACTCTGCAATTTCAACTGGCTGAAAGTGAAAAACATCATGAAAAGTTAGAATGTGAAATAGTGAAACTTAGAAAAGAGATTGAGAAAACTAAAGCTCTTAATCTTAGATTTGTTAAAGGATCTGAAACGTTAGATGAGATTATCAAAGTGCAGCATTCTCCACTAATCAAGATGGGTCTAGGATATAACGAAGAAGCATCTCAAGCACAGAAGCCAACCACCTCCAAAAGTTATATTGATGCATTAAGGAGAAGTGAACAAATTGGCAATCAACAGCAAAGGCACAATGCTGCTCACCAGGTAAATCAGGGACATTTTTCTTCAAGAATGAACAAAGATCACCAAGTAAATCAGGGGCAATCTGCTTCGAGGATAAACAGAAGCTACAACAGACCACAGGTAAATCATTCTCAATTTGCCTCAAGAATGGATGTCAATGAAAACTACAATCATTCGGTCCGCAGGGTTAATAATCGCATGAATTTCTTCAATGGTCAATGTTTCTCTTGTCACAACTTTGGACACAAAGCAGCTCAGTGTGTTGCCTACAAAACTATCATGACTAGAAAAACTCAAAAACAGAGGAGTATGACTGAGATCATGAAAAGGACCTACAATAACTTTTCTGCTCTTGAAAATGAAATAGAATGTTCTATTTGTAATAATTTTGGTCATGAAGATTCTGAATGCAGGAGCAGGTTTCGGCAAACAACTTAGAAGGAGCAAGCCTCAAATATCAAAACATGGAGAATGAAAGAATCACAACCAGAAAGATGTGGTATAGCCTTATATGCAGAAGGGCAAGAAAATCAATGGTACATCAACAGTGGATGTTCGAAACATATGGCAGATGATAAAGAAAAGCTTCAGTCATATAGTGCCTTAGAGAAGGAGAAGAAGGTCTCATTTGGAAATGACACCCCTGCACTCATAAAAGGTAAATGTTCTATTCTTTTAAAAGAAAAGGTCAAAGCAGGAAACGTTATGTATGTTGATGGCTTAAAGCATAATCTATTGAGTGTCAGTCAGATGTGCGATCAAGGAACAAAGGTAATATTTTGATCAAATGGATGTAGTGTTCGTGATCTTGATACAGGAAAAGCAGTGATCAAAGGCATAAGAACTCCAAATAATTTGTACATATTCAAAGAGGGACAACATCAATGTTATCTAAGCAAGAATGATGAACACTGGCTATGGCACCAGAGATTGGCGCATCTAAGCTTCTCACAAATAAGGAAAGCATGCAAATACCAAGCAGTTTGTGGTCTTCCAGACTTCAAAATTCCAGATAATACAATATGTAAATCATGTCAGTTTGGTAAGCAAACCAGAACTAACTTCCCTGAGAAGGAAGGATCAGCTAGCAGGTCTCTTGAGTTTGTCCATACTGATGTATGTGGTCCGTCTAGGAAAAGGTCACCTCAGGGAGAAGAATTATTTATATTATTCATTGATGACTATTCAAGGATGGTTTGGAGAGGACTCATGAAGCACAAATATGAAGCTTTCGAAAAATTCAAATCCTTTAAAGCTTTGGTTGAGAACAAATCAGATCACAGAATCAAATGCCTCAGGTCTGATCGAAGAGGAGAATTTACCTCGAATGAATTTTTCTATTTTTGTGAAGAACATGGAATAAAAAGAGAATTCTCTACAGCCAGGACTCCTCTGCAAAATGGAGTAGTGGAAAGGATGAACAGAACGGTTCAACAAATGGCTCGTGCTATGCTTGACGAGTTTGGAACTCCCGCAACTTTTTGGAGTGAAGCTGCATTTGCTGCAGTTGTTATTCTCAACAAAACAAACGTCTGGGTGAATAGCACTCAAACCCCTCATGAGCTCTGGTATGGTGAGACTCCTTCGGTAAAATATTTCAAAATTTTTGGAAGCCAAATGCTATATCAAAAATACTGATAAACATCTTGGCAAGTTTGAACCTAGAGCAGATGAAGGCATTCTCCTTGGTTACTCTTCGCCACAGCAAAGCTTACGAGTGTTATAATAAAAGGCTTGGAAAATTTGTTGAAAGTATTGAGGTAGTGGTTAATGAAGAAGAAAACACTC
The DNA here is from genome assembly GCA_000404065.3 of Pinus taeda. Classification (NCBI taxonomy): domain Eukaryota; kingdom Viridiplantae; phylum Streptophyta; class Pinopsida; order Pinales; family Pinaceae; genus Pinus; species Pinus taeda. Next base: position 1,955 of record APFE030045998.1, on the reverse strand, counting down.
CTAGGCAGGTAAGATCTGAAGATTTCGAAGATGATGAGGACTATCCATCAACATCAAATCATATTCATGATGAAGAAGAAACCTATGAAGAAGAAACCCATGAGGAGCCTGAAGAACAAATAAGGTTAGAAGAAAAGACTCCATCCAGGTACATTTAGAAGAGTCATCCAGAATCTCAAATTTTGGGGCAAAAAGAGGCAGGAATACAAACAAGAAGAACAATTGCAGAAGCTTCAAGCTATTTGTCATTACTTTCCTCCATTGAACCACAAAATGTAAGAGAGGCATGCAAAGATGAATGCTGGGTTAAGGCAATGGATGAAGAACTTGAGCAGATAAAAAAGAATAACACTTGGGAGTTGGTTTCTAGACCAAAAGATAAGAATGTCATAGGGACAAAATGGATCTTCAAAAACAAGTTGAATGAAAATTGGGAAGTGATTAGAAACAAGGCTAGACTTGTTTGTAAAGGGTATGCTCAACAAGAAGGAATAGACTTTGAGGAAACTTTTGCTCCCGTTGCTAGACTTGAGGCCATTAGCATGTTCCTTGCTCTTTCTAGCTTTTAGAAGTTCAAAGTATTTCAAATGGATGTGAAATTAGACTTTCTGAATGGAGACTTAGAAGAAGAAGTGTACATTGAGCAGCCAGATGGATTCATCCTTGGTAATGATCCAAATCTTGTATGCAGACTAAAGAAGGCTCTCTATGGTATCAAACAGGCTCCAAGGGCTTGGTACTATTGTCTGGACAAATACCTTCATCAAAAAGGTTTTTCAAAAGGATCAGGAGATAGCAATCTTTATATAAAAATTGAAAATAACAAATTGCTAACACTTTTTGTGTATGTAGATGATATCATCTTTGGCAGCAATGAAGAAGCTATGAGTCAAAACATTGCCTTGGTGATGAAGAAGGAATTCGAAATGTCTTTGCTTGGAGAACTGACATATTTTCTTGGTTTACAAATCCAACAAAATAAAGGCGGTATCTTTTTATCTCGAACCAAGTACCTGTTGTGGTAAAAACACAACCCCCCCATTTTTGAAGTAAACACATCAATAATGGGGACCCTTTCTATAAAAAATTTGGCTAAACACCTTTTAGGATTTTCATTTAGTTGATTATCCTACGCTTTGTTAATTTTTCATTTTCTTTGGATTCCTGTTTTGATTGCTTTGTTAGAATCGATTTTTTATAAGCTTCCCATTGACGCTTGTTTTGCCTCATTTCGTCAACTGGTTTGAAAATGGTACTCCTTTGAAGTCTCGTCATTTATCTAGCCTAGGTTAAAATACATAAAATGTATAATATTGCATTTTGTAAATAAATTAGCTCAATAATGCATTTATTTTAAATATTAACCCCTAGTTAGTTCTTACTAACATTTTTTAATTTTTTTACTTATACAGCCAAATTATTAAGCATCGAGATTTAAGAAATTTACTCCAATTTCCAAATCAATTACCAATCTTAAAAAATCCATAATATCCAAGTGGCTGTAGTTTATTTTTATTCTTTTTATTTATTTTCCAAGTGGCTGTAGTTTAGAAAGAAACTAAACTTCATTAAAATAAAACCAAAACAAATTGATATTTAATGATAAATTTTAAATTAATTAAATTAATTAATAATTTAATTTAATTAAATAAAATTCAATACATAATATTAAAAAAATAAAAAATAAAAATAAAAAATAAAAATTATTAAAATCGCATCGGGAAATTCAGATGGGATTCGCATCGGAAATTTTTATATACTCAACAAGTTTTAAAGCCCCCGATAGCCTCTTTCCCCGATCGTCGATATGCGATGGCTCAATAAGGCAACATGGCATTAACCAAAATAGCATGACTTATTTATTATAAAAGTTTCACTCATATGTTTTATTATGAAGTTTCACTCATACGTGAGTGAATGAAAGTAGGTAGGTTAATTTTAATATTAAAATTAAT
>APFE030045991.1:127644-161493 GCA_000404065.3 Pinus taeda | reverse complement strand
GGTTTTTTCTCATGCTTTCTGTGAATGGCACGGGTGAATTTTATCCTACACCCACTAGATTATCGATATGTAATTTCTGTAATTTTGATTTCAAAAGATATTTTAAAGAAATGCAATGATTTCATTTGTGTATTCAATAAACACAAGATTTTATAATTGAGTAAAATATTCGCCATGCCTGGTGAGAGATTCGCCAAAAAATTATATATACATATCATATTATTGATAAAATCGCCTTCCATTTTTCCTATATACCATGGAGATTCGCCCATTTATTATACATGTAAATTTAGGGGGGGTTCTTAAAATTTTCCCTGCTTCATATGCTTTTGTTACATTCTTGTTTTCACTAAGAGTGATCGTTTTGGTTAGGTAATCCACTTTTTCATTTGTTGCAGATGTCGAACCTATTGGAATCATTTGTTGGATACGCCGACAGAGTGAGTCGTAGTATGTGGAACCTATCTTCTGCGGCCTAGGCCATCCTTGATCCAAGAGGCAAGTTAGTGAGTTTCAGAGGGGTATGTATTGGTTAGTCAATGAGCAACATTGCTGAATATAGCGTGTTGATAGAGCTCCTCTCTGATGCCATCACGCATGGCATACGCCGACTTGTTGTCAGGCTAAACTCACAACTTGTCATTCTACAACTTACCGGCATCTATTCCGTTTGGAATCCATCTATCTATCGTATGTTCCTAATGGTCAAGACTTTGGAAAGGTGGTTTGATTCTATTCAATATAAACACAATTCCATAAACTTAAACACATTAACTGACTCATTAGCAAATTATGTGTTAGATAGACATTTGCAACATTTATAAAAGAAAAACATTTCATCAACATTTGCATCAGGATCATATAACTTAACCAAAATAAAGCTCCAAAAATAAAAAAAATATATAACTGTTTATAGTTTTTTACATAATGTTCTGTGTCCAAGATAAAATCGTTCATATGACCCAAAAACTCAAAAATGCAAAGAAGCACCCTAGACTAATGGTGTTGGTGATAACAAGTCACCGCCTATGCAATCATGCATAAGAGCCTAGTTCATCGGCTTGGTACGCCAGTGGTATGGCGCTGTAATCTCAGAGGTAACTCGTCGGTCCTCACATCCGAAATACCGAGGGTGAGGCCCTCAATCTAATCCTACAATACTGCAAGGGTCTCAGCTACGTCCAGATCATGAAGGATAGCCCTCCCTATAGCCTCTGCTGCTGGAACAGCAGCTGCTACCCTCGAGTGCACTGCTGGTCGCACTGGTCCAATATCTGCACGAACACATGAGTTTTGATTAGTCTTGATAAACATTTAAAAAGCACAGGAAAATTATAAAAGAAATAAACAAAGACATGGTCAAAGGTTTTTACCTATGACACCCCACTGTTTGCCTGCCGACAGCACCAAATCTAGGTCACCCCAGAAATCCATCCCGACATATGGATACTCATCATAAACCATCTGCTGACAGTTGAACCTCTTGAAAAAGGCATTAGAGAATGAAACTTGTGATTGAACAGTATGTCTAGCCATAAGTTCAACCCATCTCCGCATCCGTGGCTCAGTCGGTGTGGCAGACCGAGTGAAATGTACTGTGGCTGCATCAGTGGGATATTCTCCAAGGCAAAAGTAGTTAGAATAGAACCATAACCAAAGCTCTTGGATCTTCCATTTTTCACCTTGGTAAGTTGTTCTTTTATCACCAGAAGTACTGCGTCACACCATTTGAATACCTTTGGTAAAAGGCATTCCAAGGCATACTGCATATAGGACCTGTTGGCCAAGTGAAGAGCTGCGCTACTAGCCAATCTAGAAAAGGTAAATAAGATAGTCCTCAAGGACCAATCAGTGATGTCTCTAATACTGATCTTTCTATCCCTATTCGGATGAGATCCATCTCTACAGTATCGGCGAATATAATCCCTCATGGATTCACCCCACGCACTAAACCTGATAGTGAGAGAGGGGCACAACGCCTCGATAAATCGGTCAAGAAGTAGATATCCTCAACAGTCAAAGGGATGGATTTACCTCTAATCTGGAACACTTGGTTGGTAGGATCCCATGCATCGAGAAAATATTGCAACAAGCTGATTTGTTGCCTCATGCTAGATATGTGGAAGAACTTGAGCAAGCCACAGTTCTGTAATGCAGTTACCGTACTTAGATCATGTAAGGCAACCATTTCCTCTTCTTCTTGCTCCGATGAATCTTTGAAAAACAAACAACAGAAGAATTAGGATCTTGATTTAGCAAAAAACAGGCAAAGCTTCCATGAAAAATCAGTGCAAAAACTTTCCTCCTTGCGCCCATTGCACCCTAGCTGTGTACTGGGTGAGATGCATACTGACTGGCCAATGGCCAACCCAGTATGCATCGCACCTTTTGATGTATACTAGGTGTGATGGGGAGAGAACGAAATGTTCAAACCCTAGAGGCTCAGAAAAGCAGGAAAACATGCACAGAATCAGAAAAGGAAATAATGCAATTGAAGAGCTCAGGTTTAGCTCCTACCTGGTCTAGACAGTGCCAAAAATCGTCCACGGAATCTCCCAGAATCAGCTGATGAAAATCGAGAGGGAAATGCATCTCCAGAGCTCCAACAATCCCAAATTTGAATGAAATGGTAAAATGAGAGGTAAAAACTACTTTTATGTTATTACTCACGTAATTCAAGTAAGACGTTAGTTTTTTAACTCATTTTTTAAACATGTATGTACATTTCTAATTAGTTTGATGGAGCAATTGAACAGGTAGTATGACCATCAAGAGAACATAGTGTTAATGTTGAATCAAATATCTTTGACTATTATCACCAGCATTTTTATGCAAAGTTCAAGCTCGTTAAAAAATAAGACTAGCGATGAGCATATTTTCCACCAGAGTTTAAGCTCATTAAAAAATGAACCTACCTCCAGTAAATAACTATTGCGATCGCGTAATTATCAGCTTTTGAGCCTTGGTCGTGTTCTTACCATCACCTTCACTCTTTATAGCAGATCATATGCCTCCATTTGATTGTTTACCCCTTTTGAGGAACAGCTGCGGCGAGTGATCTTATTAGCCACCTTCTTTACACTGTTGTGATTGAAAAGTTCCAAACCTTACCTGGAACCAGCTCCTATCCAAAATCATCACTCGTTCCTCAAAAAACAAGTCTTCTTTAAGCTCTTTTCATCTGACTCATAAAATATGAAAATATTGCTGAGCAATTGGCCTCTCCAGCTCGTTAAAGTGATTGGAAGTGCCATCCCTCCTCTAGATTTTAATCTTTTTGGACCTGAGGGATCATTGGACAAAAAGATCGAGCGCTTGTCTTGTTTGGTTCGTTAAAACCATCGAAAAGTCATCCCTTTCGTATTATTTTATACTTTTTGGAACTTAAGGGATTACATTACGAAAAATAATTACTGGAGTTTCCTTTCCGACTCTTTTCAGACTCTCTAAAATTGAAAAGGACCAATTTTTCTTTATGGCTAAACTCGTTAAAACAATAGTGACAAACTTGTCCATGCAAACAAGAATGAGTTTCACTGTTGCTAGGCTCGTTAAAACATAGCGACGAGTTTTCCCAAAGGGAAAATTATAGAACAAGCATATGTTATCCTCCTCAAGCTTGACAAAAATAAAGAGGTACTGGTCAGAAATGACTGGGGAAAATTTGGGAAGAAAACTTGAAGAAACTTTATTGGTAGCAGGTTTCTCTTGAAGATGACACTTTCACTCCATCACCATGATTGAGTCAGGTTGGGTTATTCCATTCACCGGTCATATCACCATTGGTCCACTGTACCACCCATTTTTTGGGTCAACGCTACCAATCCATTTCATTGTCACTGATATGTTCAAGAGAATTCACCAACCCATCTTGTGTCTCATCCACTACAATACCTTCACCCTTCATTCTTTCATGACCGCCACCCTGAACCTTGTATCATCAGATTGTTTTCACCTCCACAAAATCATTTGCTTTGTTTCATGTCGTAGATGTGGGATTCATTAAGGCCCTCCTACGATGGGTCGCTTCTTGTCGACATCAACTCATTATCCATGAAGTTGACTTAGGAACAACCCTTTCAGTACTTTGAAGCTTGCATGCCTCAATGGCAAGTTTCTCACTTATGGCAATAGGTTTACATCAATGGCCTTCGACCAAAAGATTTTGTGTGGTGTTTGACGTCAAGTCCCATTTTCACACCACATGAATTGTATTGCAGTACCTTGAGGGTCATTATCATTATCGATGATTCCTCTCACGCCTGTTAATAGCTTACATCATTGCCTGGTAATCAAGCAATGTCTTTCCATGTTCGACTTCAGAACATCTTTTCACATGGATTGACTTGTACTTCAAGCGAATATTGAACGAGTTTGAATACCCCAGATCTAGTTTCATCCATCTGGGTTGTGATATATTTGAGAAAATAAAGACATAAAGTGTACATCATAGCTGCACAGATAATCATCCAAGCCAAAGGATGATGGCTCTACCAGAATCATCAGCCTGCCATACAGACAATTATCTATCCAATGTACATGAAAATGAATTTATAAAGCTAAGCATGGGAATGCCCGCCTCAACTAGATCATGAAAATATTATGAAGATAATTTATTGTATTGTATCTTATTACAAGTCACCTTCTAGTTCGAAAAACTTTGAATCCTCATGATAAAGCATTTCACCCGACATCAAAAGATTTACGACCTCATGCTTTAGGGGGAATCTGTTATAGACATATTTGGGCACTGTAACCCCAATATTATATGTGCATAAACCAAGGGCTTCTAAGTCCCTAAAAGTGTTGTTTCATACCCTAAAGGAACAAGGTCAGCTGCTTACATCATCTCCTAGAAGGTATCCATGAAAAACTGCTCAGAACTAGTCAAAACTAGACCATCTCACCTGCTCCATGGTTAAAGTGCGATGCATCTCACCTAATGCACACGAGGGGTGTGATGCATACTGAAAATCCCTTCTATGGGGTGCGATGGGAAAGAGTAGACAAATGGCAGAGACAGTTTGCAAGGTGGATGATCATGGAATCTTCTAGAAACTTCTCCTATCACACTTGCCTCTCTGAATTCGCCTAGGGATGAGTAATATATCATGAAATCTCCAAGTGGAATTGATAACTATCAGAGAAATGACACTAATAAAAAAACCAGAAGCTGACTCACCCACCTACAAACATCTATATATGGATCCCTCATCCTAGAGATCTAGAGGCTGGAATTTTGCATCTTGTAAGGAAATGTTGTTGGTTTCTTTGTGGAACATCATAGTGTTGGGTGATCTAGCTTTTCATGAGGTGAAGAAGGGCTTTCATGCTAGGAGGATGGTGCTGGGTCAAACCAATGGGTTGTAATCCTCTCTTCTACTACTTCTATCAATAAATCTATTTGAGTTTCCTCCATATTCTTGTATGTCTTTGAATATTGAATTGATATATGCAATTGTATGGTCAATATATATTTGATCCTATATTGTTTATGATTATAGATATCTATGCTTTGATGGTATTATGCTGCTTTGACTCTACAGGTGTTCTTTGAAGCGGGACGAGCGAGGAAGGAGTGGCAATGATCTGTAAAAGGGGAGAGGAGCCATGCAGAATACTGAGGTTGGTACTCTCTGCTTCTCTCTCATCTATTTCTCATAAAGGAAAACGCAAGTAACTTTAGTTTGTTTGTTTCTAAGATAGCTACCCATCTTAGTGGGACTAGCAGCTTTGAATGGACAATAGTTTTCCCGATAACGCACATGTTGCTAGATATACCCCCATAGGATCCTTGAAAATTCCCTATTTGCATGCCACGTGGCCTCCGTATCACCACATAATGCTGACATGACCTACCATGTGTCTTTGTCGGGATCAATCTTGTGCTGCCATGTGGCCCTACTAGAGGAGAGAGAAAGATCCCACCTGCCTTTGATTTTTCACAACAATCATTTGTTAAATATTTTTCAGCCCACTTGATGCTTTCCACTATCATGTTGCAACATCGCGATATCGCAGTGTTTTGGAGTTGTAACGCTGTCTTCACAATGATCACCGATTTGCGATGCCATGGACCTACTAATCGCCCATATGCCTGGATCACAGGAACTCCGATTGTGATTTGTGATATTGATGATTGTTGGTCAGTGATCTCATTACTCTTCCCCATTGCTACTTCATAAAAAAAGCCGATTTGCGATTGCGATGAGGTCTTGGACCTTGGATATTCTTTTCTCCTTCACTTTAAAGGCAACAGAACCTTTGAACGTTAACAAGCCATATCTTGTGATCCAAAAGTCCATTTTCGGACTTCCATATATCGTTGGAAAGATAGTTCCGAGAACTATGCAATTGAGAGGGTCTGATTTAGTTTTTAGAGATTTTGAGGTTTGAAAAATGGCTTCAAACTTCACTACTATTTTTCACTTGGGACAACTGAAAACTCATAATGTAGTGAGTGAAGAAATTACCATTCGGAGACTTTCTTCCAGGCTGTTGTGAATTATCCCACGTACGACAGGGAGTTGTACACCTTGGTCTAGAGTTTAAAGAAGTGGAAACACTACCTGATCGACAATGATACCGTCATCAATACAGATCATTAGCCCTTGCAGTTCCTTCAGACACTAACCAAGCTTCAACAAGCCCATCATTGTAGATTGATGGGATTCCTCCAGCAGTTTCATTTGGTAATAAAATAGAAACATGGCTCCAACAACAAAGTAGCAAATATGCTTTCTCACCCTCCTATTTATACATCTATAGTTTTACAAAATGATTCCTTCGTTAGAAGGTTACGCTGAACAATATGCTAATGAAAATCATTTTAAAGAGATTTATGCAAAACTGACTTGTGCATTGCAGGTGGAAAATTAGTATTTGTAGGGAAAACTATTGTATCACCTTGGAAAAATATGTATACCCATTTATGAAAGGGTACATGTAATACGAGAGGCTCATACCTCTCTTGTGTCTCATCATTTTGGTGTTGAAAAAACTTTATGTCATTTACAGTGGTTTTGTTTTTGGCCTCATATGAAAAACATTATGACTCACTTTGTAAAGGGTTGTGTGTTGTGTTCTGTTTCAAAGCCATCTAATAGAAAGCTCGGGCTCTACACACCACTCCCTATTCTGAGTCAACCATGGGAAAGTATGTCCATGGATTTTTTAGGTTGTTTGCCTATGTGTAGGAAAGGTCACGACTATTTGTATGTCATCGTGGATCATTTTAGTGAAATGTGTATTTTAATGCCTTGTAAAAAGTAGGTCACTACTTAGTAGACTGCTTATATTTTCTTTCAACATGTTTGGGTCCATTTTGGGTTTCCCACACCTATTGTGTCAGATCGAGACTCTTGCTTTCTTGAAGAGTTCTGGACCAGCTTATGTAGAATTATGGACACTAATATGAAAAGAAGTAGGACATTTCATCCACAAATTGATGGGAAGACAGAGGTCATCAACCGCATCGTGGTACAGTTGTTACGATTCTATTGTGGAAAACATCCCAAGTTGTGAGATAAACAACTTCCTTATGTGCAACATGGATACAATAGAGCAACACATTCATCCACACAGAGCTCACCATTTGAGACATGTTTTGGATACCTACCAAGGGATCCCTTAAACGCACTGAGTTGACCATCAGTTTCAAGTTGGGGACAAGGTATGGCTCCACATCATCAAGGATAGAATTAAGGAAGAAGGGAAGAAATTGAGACTGATTCGATATGGTCCCTTCACCATATTGGCAAAGACTAGATGCAATGCTTTTTGTCTTGACTTGGCCTCTTATATGCAAATGTACTCAGTAGTGAATGTTGAAAACCTAAAGCTTTATGAACCTCCATTGATTATGGATACCAAAGAGGTCGCACCGATTCCTACAATGGACGATTTTGCACCAAAGTATCTAGACAAGTTGCCCAAAGATATCATTCTCGATAGGAAAACCAGAACTTCACGATGGGGAGATGTGAAGTATATTCGAGCTGGCTTCAAAGGAATGCATCTGAGTAAATCTCAATGGATGGAGAAAGAGAAAGTGAGGGAGAAAAATCCTCACTTGCCAATTGATTGAAAAGGCTTTTGTCAGTCCAAAAGCTCTTAGAGGGGAGGATTGATCCAGGTGGATCTTTAAAAAGTACTAGTGGCATGGTAAAAGGGCTCAAAAATCAAAGTGGTAGAAACTTTATAAATATAGCATCAGATCGAAGTGTTCATCATCCTGATTCCAGTGGTGCAAATGACACTCAAATATGAGTTCATATGAAGAAGTTACCGCAAGTCAAAGATCAAGTTTGACTTGGATAAGTAGTAGGATGAAGTGACGTGGCGAAACTATTAGCGAATGGGGAAGAACCAAGTGGTAGGACACCATTGGTCCCGCATATCACTGATCACAAAATTCATAGGTATGTAGGTTAAGGAATCAACCCCCATCACTACCGGGTTACGATTACGATATCGCAATCGCTGATCGGAGGTAAATCAGTGGTTTCAAATCGGCCCCAGGCAAGAAGAGTTGCAATGCGATAATCTCATATCGCAATCGTAGAGGGAAGAGGAATTACATAATCCATTGCAAAGTCAGGTTGTGATGCAGTATATATCACAATAAAAGTTCGTAAAAGGGGAGCAGTGGTATGGAGTACCAAATCAAGTTCCTATTGATTGTGATTTGCGATGAGGCTTCAGACCCGATATATTATCAACTATGCAATAAACTCATCGGGTCAATTGCTATTGTAGGGTTCCTGATGAGGCTAACTATGCCGATGGATTACTCCGTCATTTGAGGTTTAGTGAGATAATAGTCTGTGGACTATTTTTCTAAGTTTGGTAGGGCTATTACCACGTACTATTCAGGGGCCCAAGAATCTCTACCTGAAACAAACCCGCCATATAATACTTGTCATCAGTTGGAAACTTCCCAGGGATTGAGGGGTTAGCCACCAACATATATATAATGGATTGTCCACATAGGAAAAGAGGAGGACACTGGCAGATAGTTTAGAATATTGTACGTAGTAGTATCTCGACATAGCAGTAGGGGCCGAAACCTCGCCTTGAGTAGTAGAGAGGTTTTGAGAGGGTGTACAGAGCCTGATTATCCAAATTGGGTGTTCGGATAGGTGTTTTTGCACGATTTTTTGCCAGAATTTTGGTGGTACTGTCTGTTTCTAAAGTCGAGCTCTACATTCTTCACCCATCTTCTAGCTTGGAGGTATAAGGATTGTAATTGAATGTTTCTTTTACTTTTATCTCTTTTTATGCGCCATAATGAAAGAAGGCCTCCCCACTATTAAGTAGGGCCTAGAGATGTAGTCCAAATTGCATGAACTCCTTAATCAAATATTTGCGTCATGGTTTCTTGCTTATCGTGTTATTTCCACATTGTTTTATATTCTTTTAAGTTCCATGGTTTATAAGATCTGTTTCATCTAATTTTGATGCATCTATAATTAGAAGATCTTAGATCAATCAGGGCCTCAAATTTCAGTGTTGCAAATACTGCAAGATGACCACTTCTTTAACTAGGAAAGTTTTATGTATAGGGGTATGTTGTGCCAACTGACATAGGTGCAACAAGGTCAGGCACAAAGCTTTTTCTATGCAAGCATTTTGTGTAGCATATTATATGAGAGAGTAGTGATGCTACAAAAAAATTTGGCAGTGTTGCTAAGACCTGTTGGGGACCCACGGATGAGGCGGTGGGCTCCAATAATGTTGCAGGCTAGTGGTGGTGTGGTATGGCATTACTGGAACGCCACTGTGGAGAGATCAATGCAGCACCATCGATTAGAAATTAGTGGTCCCTCTAGAGAGGGAGGTAGCTCCTCCACCTAAGTGGAGATGATTTGGATGTAGGAGCATGCCAAGGTTGCAGAGGCTTGCGTAGCAGCTGTAGAGGCTCAACTAAGGGACTCAGAAGATGCATGGGGTCAAGCAGTCACCTTAGCACGAGGGATGCCTGAGGATGTCGTGGAGATGATTTTGGAACATGACAGACCACGATGTCTGACTCTTTGTCACTTCACGATGGCGATAGCGACTGTGCGTCCCCTCCTAGTACCAGATGAGATAGTGGGACCTCCACCAAGAGGTGTAGGAGCACAAACCTATACAGAGCTTATGTATGTACCAGGGGAAACACCCATTATGAGGATGCTCCCCTATTTTGATGACCTATTTTATCTAGGCTTGAGCCAACAAATGTGTGTGTGTGTTATATATATATATATATATATATATATATATATATATAGAGAGAGAGAGAGAGAGAGAGAGAGATAGATATATATTTGTACTCATATACATATTTTTTGATATGTATACGAGATGTGATTTTTGTGGCTCTTATGATGTGCCTTGATGTGCATGATTCTTTACATGTGATGTATGTCGACATTTATGTAATGGATATTATGTTGATCTTTCATCTTTCTTGATGGTGATATATATGTGATACATGCCAATCTAGAACTTGATTAGTTATGCGGTCAGCTATATGATTTTGCTTTCTTGGTATATGCAAATGTGATATGATCAAAACCATGGGCTAACCTTTATGTATGCATATATTTCCAAAAGAGGCATGGATTGTGAAATTTAAATGTTCTATTAAATTGTGATACAACAAGCTAGGAATGAAGAAATACATGCAAGTGACTGATACTAAGATGGGAGGCATCGACCAAGAGGCCTGTGACGGTGTCATACTTAGCTTTATTATTGGTCATTGACCATATACATAGTCCATTGGTGAGACATGGTGTGTGGTCAAGAGAGTATATGGCCCAGGCTTCTACAACGAGGTTTTGTAACCATCAAGAAGCACCATCAACAAACATGTGGTGATAGGCTGACAGATGATCTATCTGTGATACATTATGAGAGAAAGGTTTCAGAGTGTATCCATGATGAATTGGTCATCGTAAAAATAAGTCATGTTGCATAAATTTTCATTCTAGGGCTACTTGCAATGTTATGGATGAAATTTTTTGAGATAGATCCCATTGACGGGATCTTTAAGGCGAGTCCCATTGGGCTTTGCTAAGATGTATTCCCCCTTGAGGAGGCAATGTTTAACATTGTAAGGGCCCTTCCATAGTGTCTCGAATTTCCCTGGTCCTAACACTTATTTGGAAACATCATAACGAAGGAATAAATACCCTTAGTAAAGGACCGGGGGGTGACATTGCGGTCAAGAGTGGCTTTCGTCCATTTTTTGTGTGCTTCATTATGCTAGAAGGATTCTCGTTGACGTGTTCCAGTTGGACCAACCTTTGTTCTAAATGTGAAGTGACAGTGATAAGTTCAATGGTTGAGTGCGAGGTAGGGATCTCACACTCAATGGGGAGGACAACTTCGACCCCATATACTAACTGGAAGGGCGTGAAACTTGTAGATTCTTTGGCCATCATGTGGTATGCCTAGAGGGCTGAAAACACCATATGTTTCCAATTGGTTTTGTGGTTGTTCACCATACATTGTAACATTTTTTGAGGATTTTGTTGACAAATTCTACTTGGCCGTTAGACTGAGGGTAGTATGGTGAAGAAAACTTGTGGGAAAAACCAAGGTGTTGGGATAAATCCTGAAATATTTCTTTCTCGAAATGTTTACCATGATCAGACACAAAATCCTTGGGAAAACCGAATCATGTTATGACACGGTTAAAGAAAAATCGTGCAACGTTTTTTGCGGTGTTATTGTATGCGGCCATTGCCTCTTCCCATTTGGTGAAGTAGTCAATGACAATCACAATGTACTTATGGTTTCTTGATGATGGGAGGCTAGAGGTCATGACATTTATGCCCCATTTATAGAAAGGGTCAACAATGATGATCAGGTGTAGGGGAGCTGGTGGGCCTTATGCCTTATGAGTGTATCTTTGGAATTGGAAGCACTCACATATCTTATTGTCTACATGAATACAATCATGGAACAAGGTGGGCCAGAAATAATTGGCGTGAAGGAATTTATGAGTGGTGGCCATCTCTGAGAGGTGGCTGCCACAAGCCTCATTGTGGAAATCATTTAAGACCTTCTCATCTTGTTTTTGAGTAAGGCATCAACGAAGGATAGTTTCGATGCCTCGTTGATAAAGGAAATCTCCCAAAAGGAGGTAACGTGGGGCTTGGTAGTGTATCCACCTCCAACGTCACGAGTAAGATGATGTTTGAACTTCTGAGTTTGTAAAAATAGGAGGATCTCGACGCACTAGGGATCATCCGTTGATACTAAGAACATATGTTCATCATGAATGCATCATTAATGGGGGATCCTTGGGTCTTTGTTGGGAGATTAGTGATGAACTCAATGAGGATAAGGGCCTTCTTTCTCTTTGGGGAGGCAAACTAAAGATTGAATTCTTATAGAATAATGACCCATCAAGCATACCTATCGTTTATCATACAATGAGTGAGAAATTATCACATAGGGTTGATATTTCCTACTATGGTGGTGGTCCGTAAGATTATGTAATGTTGATGCTTTTGTATAGAAAGGATGAGGGCTAAGGCTATTTTTTTAGCTAGCTCATGCTTTAATGCAAGCCTCGAGAGGTTCTTGTTGACATAGTAGATTATGTGCTTTCTACTATCAGGTCCTTCTTATACTAACACCCCAATAAATGCTACTTTAGATGATGAGAGGTATAGGGTATATTCCTTGTTATGGTTAGGATGGCTAATTAAAGGTGCCTGAGACAATGTATATTTTAGGGCTTCAAAGGGATATCAAGATGAAGCATGCACAAGAATTCATGCTCACAAGTCGAGTATTTGGGAACAAAGAAACATAACAAGTTGGCCTTACCCTGCAAGATTTGGAGCTCCTTTAAAGTTTTTGGAGGAAAAATTTCCTTGATGGCCTAGACTTTGAGAGGTTCGAGTCTAATACCTTGTTGGGAAATAATGAATCCTAGTAGTCATTCTGCATTAATGTAAAATACATACTTGATAGTGTTTAAGCATAAGTTATATTTTTGACATCTTTGAAACAATAGGCGAAGTTCCTTCAAATGGTCATCATGTTTTTTGGATCACAAAGTAAGGTCATCCAAATAGGTAAGAATGAGATGAGCCAAATCATGGAATATATAATTCATGGCTCATTGGAAGGTGACCCCAACACTTTTAAGGCCAAAGGGCATCACTCAATAAGAAAATTTAGCCCATGGGTTTGTGAAGGTTGTTTTATATTGATCGGTGTGGCTAATATAAATATGATTATACCCTGAGAACATATCCATGAAGGATAGGTCATCATGACCTGCACAAGAATCTATAGCTTGGTTGATGAATGGCATGGGGTAATTGTCCTTGGGACGGGATTTGTTCAAATCTCGAAAATCAGTACAAACTCGTATGGTGCCTTGATTTTCAAGATGGGTAAAGGGTTAGAAACTCAAGACGTGTAAGTAATAGGATAGATGAAATCGTCTTTTTGGAGTTTCTCAATTTCTTGTTTGATCGCTTCTGCCTTAGAGGGTTTTAATTAACATTGTTTCCTCCTAATAGGGTGGGCATCAGGCCAAGTGTCAATATGATGTTCCACAATGGTCGTACTAAAACCTGGAATTTCATAGTAAGGTCATGAAAATATGTCCCTATATTCATGGAACAAAGCAGCGTATGAGTCCACCTCATCCTGAGAGAAAACTACCCCCAGTAAGATCTCTTTAACTACGCTAGGTTTGTTCGAAATATTGACCTTAATGGTAGGTGAAATCTTTGTCATGTTCCCTTGCACGAATGCATATGGTGCTGAGATGGGATTCTTACACCAATCTACCTGTCCTGGAGGTAGGAAATCTTTTGATTCTATCACACAAATATCAAGGCTAGGTGCATGAGTAGGCACAAATAATTTTTCAAGTAAAAAGTTTGAGCGATTATGCATGATGTCCCATAGACGTTTAGGTTCCATCATGGCTTCTAGAATATCTTTGTTTGAATGAATTTTCTTATCTAGTGTTGAATTGGCTTGTGTAGGGCCTTGAGGTTGAAGTTAAGGCAGGCTAACTATGTTGATTGACAAGCAAGAATATGATTTAGTGGTTGATGTCATAAAACCTAGTGAAGTTGACAATGTGTAGATAGGATGGGTATACACCATTAGCTATTGTACCACTAGTGTGGTGGCTTTAGTTGTCTCAACAACAAAAAAAGATGAGCATACAACACAAATCATGGTTCCTATGGACAAGGAAATGAATCGTATGTGATGTTGTGTGTCATCAACATTAAGTTGTGGTAGAATTTCTACAATGTCAAGTTGATAATGAGTGGGAGGAAATTCTCACAAGCTGGTTGGTGTCAAAGGGGAAAATTTTTCTTCCTCATGATGAGGTTGATGTTGAATCCTAAGTTGTCTAAATGTTTTCGACATATGACATGTCTCCGAACTATGAGAGTTACCGGTTCAAATACTACACATAGGACTACTGCTAACACTATAAATGGTGTGGGCATAAATATCATCCATAGTGTGAGATGATGATGCCTGATTGTTGTCATGAGGAGGGGAAATCCTAGGTGCTGATGACCTGAGGATCTTAGTATCAGCATGAGGTGTGTTCCCAATGTGAGGTTGTCTCAATACTGCTCTGGCTACTCGAAAACGAGGAAAGTAGTGATAGTTCTGCGTATGGTGTGCTTGAGAGCATATGTGACACTGATGGCATGAATTTATAACATGGTTAGGTCACGGAGTATGGACCAATAAGAAAAAAATGACTGTAATCTTTCCCAATTCCCGACATTGATTTACCATATGGTTGAGTGTATCACATGGGACACATGTGTGGGGTGATTTTGATGAAGTGGCCTGAGGTCATTTTGTCTTCCTTATAGATCTACATCATAATTTGGTGGCAATGGTTGACACATTGATTGCTTCTTGACTTTGGATTAGGTGGGGTTTTGTCTCAAAGATGCATCAGAAGGACCTAGATCCATTATCCCCCACTAGTGTGGTGTTATCCAGGGATTGGCTATATGGTTTGGCTAAATCAAAGTTTTCAATAATGAATCATTGCATGAATCCAAACATTTCACAGAATCAAAAAAGGTGTGGACAACACTAGGTATGTTGGTTTCCTAAACAAATGTGGCAAGTATGACACCTACGTCTGGGTTTGTTGCTCAAGTTGGGGTGTACATTCATTAGGGAAGTTTTGAGGTCCAAAATGGGCCTCCTACGAATAAAGTAAAACCAAAATAAAATTTATAAGAACCAACAGGATTCAAGAAGATGATGTCAACCATAGGGGATGATTCACCATTTTTGGAGTGAAAAAGTAAGAAGATTAAAAATAATAAAATAAAAAACTACTTTTTCAACTCGTATTTTCAACTTATCTCCTTAATATTTTACTCAAATTTTGAGCGGAAGCACTCGTTTGATGAAAAATTTAATTCCTTATCTAAAGAGTAATTATGTTGCATATTTTTGATGGACCTTGTTACATGAAAAATATGAAATACGTGCAAAAAAACGTGATTGCAATCACATTTTTCATGTATTTCTCATTTTTCATGTAGCAGGGTCCATCGAAAGTATGCAACATAGGTACTCCTTGGAAGAGGAATCAAATTATGCAACCAATGAGTGTTTCTGCTCAAAAGAGCAAACCCATAGGGAGATAAGTTGAAAATACAAGTTAAAAAATTGGTTTTTTCTTTTTTCCCTCTAAAATTTGATGATGTAATCTAATATTATTTTATTATTTCCAATATTATTTTATAATTTCCTTAGGATACCTATTTTAGACCTCAAAACTCTCCCTAATGAGGGTAATACCTCCTAAATGCTCGTAACTGGGGACATTGGTTTATGAAATAGTATGATTCGTTGCATAAAGCACATGTGGAGGTATGTTGGGGTGTCACTTATTTTGGTTGTCTCCATGCATGTTGGGAGGTTAAGGGACCAGAAGAGGGATATGAGCAAGAAGTTTCTTCCCTCATGACATAAAAAATGGTTTTAGACCCATCATCTGCTTGTATTGATGGGGTCATAGTATTTGCTTAGGTGAGTGCACCTAACACATCTTGATATCCAAGGATTTGGGCGCAATAATGTGTGTAATGCTCATATTCTATGCATATGGTGCATGTGTGGTTGGTGTACAATGCCTTGTAATGTGTATATGTGCTCTTTTCTCCAACAGGGGAAGGAGGATTCACTAGCACTTTTGGGGCATGAAGAAAAGATTTTATCTCATCTAACTTAGGGAACATATTGGTGGGGTTCCCAACTACTTCACACAAAGAACATGGTGGAGGTACCCTAAAGGAGGTAGTGTTTGAAGCTTTCCACTTCTTACCCTTTTACTTATCCCTTTTTCTGGCACTAACTGGTGTCAGTGCAGGCATTGCTTGTGTAACTTGCCAACATGGCCTGAGGAGCTAAATACCAAACCAGTATCACCAGAGTCATGTTGCGAAATGAGAGTGTTGCAATGACTTGATGCGAGACAAAACCAGGTGGGGGGAATAAGAAAGGTGTTTGGGTGATAACATATGGTAAGAATGCAGGATCAGGAACAACATTGTTGCTGGTATCTAAAACTGGTTCTTGGTATTTATGGGTGTTTGATGAACTCATCATGCACACTGAGGCTCTTGTGGCTAGAGGGATATCCTATATCACATGTGGATCTCCTGGGAATATCCTGAGGAACTTTGATGGATTAAATTGATCGGGGCCACATTCAGTATAAGTGGTGACTAATTCAGGAGAAGATCCGATGAAAGGTAGCACACCATCATGTGAAGTTAATGTCTTCTTCCCATAATTTATGAGTTGGTCATTTGTAATAATTTTCCAATCATGGGGGAACATCATTACCTTGAATATAGAAGATGTTATTGCTGACATTTCATAAATATAACTTCGGCCCAAAAGGAAAATATAATACAACTCTGCATCCAATACTTTGATGTCTATGAGCATGGTTTTTCTGACCAATTGCACTGGAATGCCTTGGTATAGTCCTACGGGAATACAAGGGCGCCCTTCGTATGCTCTAAGAGTGATTTCATATGGTTTGAGTATGGGGGATCCAAGTTTCCACCAAATTGTTTTGGCAATAATACATGAGCATGCCCCCTCGTCGATTATGTAATGGTGGATGGCGATATTCTGGATTGAGACCAGAATTTGAAAAGCAACGGCTGATGGTAGACGTGGGATGACCTTATCAACCTCAAAGACCATTAAATGAGAATCGACAAGATCAATTTCTCCTAATGTGGAAAGTAAGCCTTTCCATTGGGTTGGGCATGATTGCAAAACTTCCAATGATGACATAGATGAAGGAGTTTGGGCTAAGTCATCGACTATGCTATAGCTATGAGAAGCCTTGGAGTTATTCCCAAATCATCGCAAATGAACTTTAACAATATTTTGGATGGGCTTAATGGTGTATTGAGGGATCGTCAAAGTTGTTGTAGGTGTTGCAACAATTGAGGTGGAAGGGTTGGTTTAGGATGGATTTTCGTACTCTCGGTTGCGCATCTATAAGAGAACATCTTCCCTGACAATGTAAATGTCACGATTTGAGGAACTTTGTGAACTTCCTCCAAAAGAGTTGTAGTGTTGTTGGGAGTGTTCCTGCTAGGTATTTATCACTCCTTAATGGGGGAAGGATGTTGCATCACTATAGGTTGTTGGTTTCCCCCCTTACCCCCCACTATCTTTCATCCTTTTCAGCTCAGGGAGTTGAGGATAGTGATCGGTGTAATGACCATACTCACCATAAATCATACAATCATGGTTAGTCCATAGTCTCGTACTCTTGTTTTGCCTTTATGGGGTTTTATTGGTTGGTCCCTAGTTTTGGTTTCAGTTGGGGTTGCCCCTAGTTGGTGCTTGCGAAGCTTGTTGCTAATTGATGCCCCTTAGCGAGTCTCTCCCTTTGGCTTGCTCTTTGGTTTTTTCTTCGCAATGTAAGGTGAGTTAGATATGTTTAGTTTTTCATGTGATTGTTGCTGCTGAGTGAGAGAAGGATTCACTAGATTAACCCTTGCATTAGGTTGTGTCGGTAGATTATTTTGTTGAGGTGTGGGGAAAGAGAAATACAGGTTCCCTTTTCCTTAAATGGCATATGAGTTCTGGGAACTTCCACTTTCCTAGGGGGCTATGTGCCACCTTGCATGGGAGGGTATTAACCACCCTATGCAGGATGATATTGATTAACCTGCATAGAAGGACTCTACATAGGCATAGGTTGTCCAAGGGAATATCCTGTGTGGTGTGGTGGTGTTATGCCACCAAATATTTTGCCATTGTAATTGTATCTAGGGTACTAGAAAGTGTTTCTGAGTTAATTTTTGGATATGTTCCCAATCAATCCATCAACATCATTGGATGCACTTGGTGCATCTTTAAAATTCTGTAGGCATGGGGCATATGGAAGAACATGGTAGAGGTATCCAAACTAAGTGGATATAAGGTCTAATTGTTGAGATTTTCTAATGGGCTCTTCCTCATTTTGTGGGGATGAATTTGCTACATCTTTTGAGACATATTATGTGACAGATCTCAAAAATATGTCGAGGAGGGATTTTTTTTCAAATTGTTCTTTACACAAACTACGAATTTCTTCCACTCATGGATGTGATCCAATATGTGTGTAATAGGTGTTTGTTTGAAGTGGGTGAGGAGCTCCATCCCTAAGTCGTGATGGATTGGGAGCTAAAAGAATTTAAGGAATGTTGTGGCTAGGGAACTAAATCTCCCATGTGATGCAGAAGGTTGGTCAATATACCATTTCATTACGAGCCCTATAAGGGTGCATTGAAACAATCGTAATTGAATAGTATCATCTACTATACTATTTGATGAAAACCACAAATGAAAGGTCATGACATGATTTCCTGGGTATTCTCCTTGCTTCCCTTCAAATTTTGGGATGTTCGAAGGGAGCTTGGTGAGCATGGCTGGCCAATTTTGATCATGTGCAAGCGGGTCATTGGTTAGATTGCTTAAATTAGGAAGGTTTAAATAAGCTAAAAATGATACTTGCGAGTTGTCTACCATCATGAAATGATTTTGGACAACTATATGTATGGGGGTTCCCTGATGAGGACGGTTACCTCAATGAGCACCCTGTGGAATCTCAAGAGGGGATTTGTGGGGGCTCCCTTGACGAGTAGTGAATGGGGTATTTTGACAAGGAGGAGTTTCAAGGAAATTTGCATCGATAAAGGAATATCTTATAACAATAGTTGTATGGTGTCTTATGCGCCTAAATGGAAAGAGACCTAACACTCCTCTTGGTAATGGAGGGATATTTTGAAAATTTCTAGATCGATGGGGAGCCATGGGGTCCCCTATGGTGTCGAGTAGAGTGTGTGCTACTTTGTGTGATTGAGGGAAGGAGATGATTCTCAAAGAAAATATATCACATACATAAAACAAAGAGAAAATAAAATGATTACTTTCCCTTTAACTTTAGACTATGTGATCAGTTAAACAAAAAAATGGTTTTCGTTTGCTTTTTCATATGATCAAAGATACTATGAAGATATATTCATCCTTGCCACTGTCAAATTAATTGGTCCTTACGAATATATATTCTGATGGGTACTGAGGTAACGTCCTAAAATAACTGGAAACTCCTTCCAACAGCCGAAGAATCGACCAAGGTAACAGATGAGTCTTAGGTGCTTCCCACACCTCCACCTATAGGGATATATGACCTATATTTTGTCCACTAAAGTACCTTCGTCCCACATGAGCATTCAAGTCTTTAGCTTCTTGGTAGTCAGTTACTAGTATCGAGCACAAGATGGGTTAGGTAGCCCTAAATAGTACCACACACACTGGACCTAAGCCGAACCCCCTCTGAATGGGGGGTCCCTCCCATGCTAGGGTATTATTTTCCATGGGATGAGTGAAGGATTTTAAGCTCCCTAAAAGTCAAATGCTATATCTCAAAGATGTAACATGACCAGGGTGGCTTATGGGATGCTTACCCCCAATGGCCCTAACCTGAATTATAAATTATTTTGTGACCCTTGTGGGGAATTTAGTTGGTTCAAGTTATGGTTTCTTTTAAGGGCCTTTCTTTTCTTAGGGTGTGAGATGTAATCCAAAGCAAGATAAGTACAGAAATATCTAGAAATTGGATACCTTCTTATACAAAGCTTATAGAATCTTAGTGTGTGATGTGTAATTGTGTGCAAGTGAGCAAGTGAACATGAAAAGTGTGATAAGCTGTTGATATTCAATGATCAATTACAATATCCTCCTAATTACACTAGATTGCAATTGTTCCTTGCATGAAAAAGAAATGATTTGCGGATAATGGGCCTATTACTATTTCTCTTATTACACTATGTGTGACTAAAGGGAGATGGGAAACACAAGTGCTTTAAGAAAGATTTCATATGCTAGCCTAGGTTCACCTAAAAGATGCAAGGGAAACAAATATTACTTGGTTTCTGTAATGATAGTTGTCCCTAATCCCAAAACTACAGAAATGAAAAAATTCTTTATTTAGTAACGAGATTTGTGGAGATGGGCCACTTACTCCTTTACTAATAAAGCTATGTGATTTGCAAAATCTAGAAAAATATATTAAAAAGATATGTGGAATTTGGCCACTTACTTCCCCCCTAATTAAGTTATGTGAGGATTGTAATTAAAAATAAATATAATCTAATTACCCTACTAATTATGATTAGTAGAGCAATTAATTAATCTAAACTAACTGGAAAAAGAAGGCAGAGGTGAAGGAAATTCACCAAGGGATCCCAATCACCTAAAAAAAGTGAAATTACAAGGAATTTTTTGCTTTCTGGAAACTACATGGACTTTTCCAACACAGACGCGGCTACGCATCTGTTTGAGAAAAATTCACAATCAACGCGTCTATTTGTCAGAAAGTCATGCGGTTGACATAAAAACTATAAACAAGAAAGTTATGCTTATGGAAAGGTTGAGAAAGAGGTAGCATCACAGTTCAGTCCCAAAGAATTGATTCAGTTCAATTAGTACAAGACTAAAAGGATTTCCCACTGACTTGTTAAAACTCAATCAGCAAAGCACAGAGCAAGACACGGGAACAAGCACATCACAGATTCAAGAGGTGGCTCATATAAAAGAAACCAAGCCTTCTTCGTCCTCATAAGAAGAGGAGGTTCTAACCGATAAAAATATGGATGCGATTTGGGAACAATTTACAAACGAGGCTGACCCTAAAAATCTATAGAATTCATTCCAAATGAAGATCACTCAGACTCATGAAATCAAAGAGAAGACCTCATTCACTGTTGAGGGTTCTAAAGAAATAATGGACACTGATAGTGTGGAGATAATCTCAATTTTTCTGACCTCCAAAGTCATTTTGAAAGTTGAAGAAGTTCCTCCTCTTGATGTATTTTACAACCCCAAGCACAAAGCAGTAGTCAACAGACAAAGGAAGAGGAGAAGAACTAAACAAAGCGAGGCTCTAGTCCCTGGCGATGCTTCCTTTTCAGCACTCTAGAAATATGCCCATGTCACCCCTGCTGAAGATCTAGGAAGGCTATAAAAGTATGTAGGAGATGATGCCAATGCAACAATTGATAAAGCCTCATAGGTGCAACAACTCCTTAGGGAGAAGGATGAGAAAATAAGGCATCTTGAACAGGGTTTGGAGAGTGAAAAGTAGGGAGTTTCTCAACAATGGAAAACTCAGCATGCACAATTGCAAACTAGTTTTTCTAGCCTAAATATTCAATATAAATATGATATGAAGGGTCGAGATTCCCAAATACAAGAGTTGCAACATAGGATTGAAAACCTGCAGGTGAATCTAGAGATAGTGGAGTTCAAGAAGGAAGCAGGAGAGCTGAAAAACCTCCTTGCTCAATAGCAGGTTGTATTTTGTCAAAATTTTGTCATCATCCAAGACCTATGCCAATCAAGTGATTCACTTGTGAATCAACTTTCCGATCTGAGGACTTTTTACAAAGTGGTTGAGGAAAAGATTTTTGATTTCATTAACTGGTAGGAAAACTCTGAGGGTCAATCAACTAATCTCCCAAAAATAGAATAATCCCAGAAAGACATTGTCTTTCAAGAATTGGAGATAAGACTCAAACATGTGAAGATGGTGATCTATAGTGCCAAGGACATATCAAAAAACATCATTGAATTAATCAATGACAACCTACTGCAGGCTAACCTGATTTTGAACTGCCTTGAAGATACCTTGCTCAATTCTAAAATTGTTAACAAGGAATTGGCAAGAATCATCAAAGAAGAAGTCCAAGGGAATAAAGGCCCTATCAAAGATTGTCTTGGAAGGGCATTGGCATTTCCTAGTCAAACCTCACAGTCAATAGTTGATGCTGAGGTGTCTTGTAAATATGACTAGTCATCTTCTTACAACACTCAATGATGTGTTATTCACTACTCAAATGCGCATTAGTCCTCACCATCCACCTGAATTAAAGCCAATGAAAGACATATGAAAGCTTCAACAGCGAATGGAAAAGCAGTATTCCTCCTAGTCATGATCAAGTTGTTATAACAACACATTATTAATATATTGTATTTTATTTTAAGCATGGTTTGTTTAAACCATCCCATCATTTTATGGAACTTTTATATATTTGAGTTTTGATTTAAAACTATAAATCCCCTTCACTGTTATGAAGAAGGGGTTCTGAATTTTTACAAGAAGCCTTTTGATTTGCACTATTGTGGCTAAAAAAAAAAATCTTGATAGAAAGAAGAACTACTCCAATTTTTCTTATGAGCAAAGTTAATGTGTATCAGGTACTACTATCTGTATGCTAGTGCTATGTTTAAGAGTTGAATTACTATTTTATTTCAAGTTTTTCATATATGTTATTGCATGTGATTAAACAATTGTCACTATTCATGTGTTTTAATCGAAATATTTTAAGTATATAGATGAACAAGGATATCTTATATGTGCAGTGAATTATATCAACTAATTTAATCAACCATTTAATTAAATTAGTTATCATTACTTGTTTTATATTCATGAAAGATTTGATGATGTACATTATCATGTTATAAGTGAAATCTTTCTTAAGTCACATATAGAAGATATATTGTCTCGGGATATATATTACAAGGATTTTAGTTATATTTATTTCTTTGTTTTATCTACATCCATCAAGATTCACACCTATATATATTTCAACCATTTTATATATATATATATATAATATATATATATATATATATTTATATATATATAATATATATATATATATATATATATATATAGGGAAATTGGTCCCATAAACCCAGTAGGAGCCACCATTCCAAACGGAAAAAGAGCTTCTCTAAGTTCCTGACTGGGTGGTTTTCCCCAATGTTAAGGCCAAGATTTTTTAGCCTTCAACATTTTTGGCATTAGAATAAAGGCTTTCAGACTGTGAATGGAAGGTAGACCCACTCTCAAATTAAAATATCATTCAAAGATTCAATTCCCCTCAAGATCACCACCAACTTCTAGATCACATTCTAAATCTCTAAATCCACAAGCTAAAGTTGCTCAAACAACCACCAAGGTTCCTAGCACACTTCCACTTTTAGATCCCCCTAAAGTTCAGTCTTTAATCCATAAATTAGAGGAAATCTCTATTTTTGGAGAAAAAACTATTCAATTGGACATATCAAAGGGAAGTTTTACATCCTCCTTACAGTCTTCTGGTGTACTAACTAGATTCCAAAGTGAAAATCTTGGAGTCAAACCTTTTGAATTTCCATTAGTCACTCATCAGAGAAAGAAAAGCACACCTGAAGCTCACTCTTCTACTAGTGAAATCACATCGTCATCTCCTCCTCTCACTCCTTCTCTCGGTCCTACCTCTTCTTCTACCTCTTTACCTTCTTCTTATCAACCTCTCATCCCATCCATTTCTCAACCACAATTGTCTGGTGTTGTTGTAATAAGTAACACTAAGACATCATCTTCCACTGCTAAATCCTCTTCATCCTCATCTTCCACTACCCAATCCTCTTCATCCTTCACATATTCTACAACCTCCTATGTTATTATAAATCCTAGGATGGAAAATAGACTATGGAGTAATCCTGGGGCAGTTTAGATGGCTCCACCACTACATCCTCTACCTAAACACCCAAAAAGATGGCTTCCAAAATACAATCCTAATGATGGCCTCCCTGCAGAGGAACATATTCATAATTTTACGTTGGCCATAAATGTAAATGTAGTCACTCAAGAAGATTATGTTGTTACAATTTTTCCCTATACTTTTGAAAGACCAGCAGGGTCATGGTATTTCTCTCTCCCATCTGGGTCTATAACTAACTGGAATATGTTTGAAGAACAATTCTTACTCAACTTTTGGGATGACCAAACCACCGCCACTTTGATTAATGATTTGTCAAACGTTAAAGCCAATCCAAATGAGAAGATTAAGGATTTCAATTCAAGGTTTAACAAGTTTCTAAACAAAATCCCAAATACTTCTAGAACTAGAGTAGATGTACAAGTTGAATGGTACATTAGTTCCCTCCCTTCAAATATTTCAATATAGTTTTATAGGGAAAACAAAACTTCATTTTCTAATAATATGAAAGAGGCCTTGTTTATAGAAAATATAATCCTTTCTCTCGACAAGAAAATGACTCTTGAGAAAAGGAAGAAAAAAAAGGTCATTTTCAAGGATGAACCAAAGAAGAAAGCTCCAAAGATCCTTTCAATATAGAAGGATTACAAAAGGTTCTCAAAACTATGTCCAATGATATGGTAGAGATCAGAAAGTAGGTTGTTGAATCATCCAGAAAGTCCTTTTGGCCTTTTAGAAGAAAGAAACCATCTCAATCACAACCACCTGCCATTATCTCAAATGTGGAATCTGACCAGGATGATGAAGAGGAAGAATCATTCCTATCTGTTGAAGAGTCCTAAGAGGAAGAATTAGAAGGGTCATGGCTTGTCGGATTTTATTTTAACTTCATCAGAAAATGATCAAGAATAAGAAGCCCTACCTATCAGTATGAGAAGAAAAGGACTTTTTGATACACCTCCAGCGAATCAAAAGCAGAAGTATCTTGCTCCTCCTGCTAAAGACAAAATCTTAGTAAAAAAGACTTCTACTCCTCCCTCAAATCCTAATCCTAATACTTCTAAGCCTCCTTCTTCATCTAAGACTCTTGTAATCTCTAATACCATCGAGTATAACATTGTGGAAGACATGAAGAAGGCTAAAGCCATCATATCCCTTTATGAAGTTAGCAAGATCAAACAACAGTAGAAATTATTACTCAAGGAGTTAAGTGTAATTCCTGCAACTCCATTACCAATGATTGTTGCTGCAAAATCTTGAAAAGAAAAAGGTAAGCCTCCTAATGTCTCCTCAATAAATTTGACCCTTCCGATGTTATTCTAATCAGAGGCAGATAAAACTCTCATACTCCTCCCTTTCTCTTAACTTTTGAATTTTTTAACAAAAATGTTCATAATTGTTTAGTAGATTTGGGTGCATCATCTAATATCATTCCTTAAGTAGTTTACCTTAAGCTGAATATATCACCCCAAAAATATGTTGTACAAATTGTTCAATTAGATTGCTCAAAGGTCAGAGTTTTAGGGAAAATGAATTTTGTCTTAATTAGACTATCTTTAAATTCTAAGGTTTGTCACATAATTGATATATTAGTAGTTGACATTCCTGAATTTTATGGTCTTATTTTGAGCAAAGACTAGTCTGAAAAGCTACATGATTATTTCACAACTGATTGGTCACATATGTGGCTTCCCTACAATGTCAAACCAAATCAAATTTTTGTCGATAGGGAGAATCATATGAAGCATTCAGTTATCAATTTTTATGAAGAAAACGAACTAGTACTATTTTCAAATAACATGCTCGGAAACTATTCTTTTGAGTCTTTCTTCGGAAATTTTCTGGCACAAGCTTCTCCATTTTTAGTTGATTATGCTTCATCTCAAATTGAAAATTATTCACAAAAAGATTCATCTAAGTGTATTAATATTATAGACAACATTGTAAATAAGCATGTTAGTTTATTTTGGATTCTTTATTTTGATGGTTCAAAATCCAGCAAAGGTGCAGGAGCTGGTTGCATCTTAGTAAGTCCTAAAGGTGAGAAAACTATGCTTGCATGTAGAATAGAATTTAACTATACCAATAATGTTGTTGAGTATGAAGCATTGGTGCAGGGTTTACAAAAGGCCAATAGTCTTGACATCAAATACCTTAAAGTGTTTTGTGATTTAGAGATCTTCATTAAACAAGTTAGAAACACCATCCACTGTGTTTCTAGTCACCTTAAACATTATTATTATTTGATTCAAGACCTCACTTCTCATTTTACTGCATTTGACATAGACCTCATCCCAAGGATACATAATGATAGTGCCAACCTCCTAGCAAGTGTTGCTTCTAATCTCATTCCACCTGAGGATTTTAGCCCTGACAAATTTTCAATTGAATTGATTCTTTCTCCTCCATTATAGATAACATAACGAATTAGCATGTGTTCAGCGATGATCATGATATTCAGAGTTTCTTAACATCATAAGGTTCTTACTCTGATCAAGTTATTGATGAAGATGAGCATCACAAGATGCAAAATAGGTCTTCCAATGAAAATAAATTATCCAAACCTTTTGTTAAATTGGAAGATTCATATGACCTAAACGATAGATTCAACAAGACCACCAATTGCAAAACTCAGAGTTCTACCTTGAGGTTTGAATTAGTGAACATAGGATCTAATCATAAGCCTCAAAACATTAACTTGGGCCTTGGACTTTCATCGGATGAAAGATCTGCTTTTATTCATCTGTTGAAAAGGTACAAGAATGTTTTTGCATGGGATTATGACGATCTGAAAACCTAATTTATTCACACGAAAGTGTGAGAAGAAAAACATTATTTTGTACACCTAATACATAAATTCTAAATCATGATTACTAATGGAGCTATGATGAAATGTACGAGAAAAAGTGAAAATTTCAAACTCTAGATGTGATATTTTCAACTCAAAACCCATCTATTTTCCATAGATATGGGTGATTTTGATACAATATTGGGGGAAGTATTATTATGCACATTAATACCAATCATAATGTATTTCAACGGAAACTATATTAGTTCCAGTAATGAGGGACATCTACACACTCTTTAATGGATATAGGTAGGCTCTCTTAAATATTCAGCTCTCATTATATGGATAAATTATTAAAGAAATGGTACTATGGAATTATTTACCAATTTAATGTAATATATATTATGAATAATATAATACAAGACATAAGCCCACATTTTCATCTATTCCTTCACAAACATCACCATGTATTTGAGACACTAAATAGTTTACCTCATTCTCTAGGAGAAAGTGATCATGACATTCCCTTGATTCTAGGAATCAAATCACTAAAAGTACATCCTTATTAACAAAAGAATGAAATATAAAATATTACTCAAAAACCATTGAGGTAGGGGTCATACATCCTAGTACAAACCCATATTCATCAGTATTAGTCATAGTGTTAAAGAAGGAAGGAACTTGTCATGTGTCTTGATTTTAGGTCTCTTAATAAGTTGAAAATGAAGGAAACTTTTCCCACCCTAGTTATTAATGATCTCTTGAATGAAATTCATGGAGAAAATTTTTTCAATAAGCTTGATATACATTTAAGATACAATCAATCTAGGATTAAAGAGATGGACATCCCTAAGAAAACATTCTAAACACAAAGGCAATTAATAGTTTCTAGTGATGCGTCTTGGACTTCATAATGCTCCATCCACCTCAAGAGTCTCATTAACAAGATTTTCAAACCATTTCTATGCACATTTTTGTTGGTATTATTCAATGATATTTTGATTTATGTAAAGTATGGTAATCACACGTATAACATGTTGATAATTGTTAGCAACTTTTGAGAGAAAACCAACTATTTGTGAAGTAATCCAAATGTGCTTATGGGGATCTTGAGGTTGAATATTTGGGTAAAATTGTATAAAAAAAGGAAGTACAAATTGATCGCTTAAAAATTTAAGTCATGCAGTATTCAAGCTTTCCATAAACACTAAATAGCTTGAGGGGATTCTTAGGAGTTATAGGATACTTTATGAAATTTGTGAAAAATTATGGAAACATTGTAGCTTCTTTAATGTTGCTCCTTATAAGGAATTCCTTTATTTTGAGACTAAGAAACATATGCATTCATTACTTTAAAGGATTCCATGTGTACTACTTTGGTATTAACAATTCCTAATTTTAATAATACCTTTATCTTGGAATTTAATGCTTCAAGTAGAGGTCTAGGAGCATTATTGGTGTAGAAAGAATGTCCCTTGGAATTCAACAAAAGAAACTATGTGATTAAAATTTGTGAAAATCCACATATGAGAAGGAAATGATGGCTATCCTTCAAGCATTACAGACTTGGTGACCGTTTCTCATGGGGGGTGGTGGGTGGGGGGGGGGGGGGTGCGGGGGGTGCGGGGTGAAATTCAGATCAAGACAAACCATCATAGTTCAATGTACTTTTTTGAACAAAGTTTTTCTTCACCAAAGAAACATATATGGTTCACCATGATATTGAGGTGTGATTATGATATCATACATAAGAAGAGTAAAGAGAAATTTGTAGTTGATGCTTTATCTAGACTGTTTGAGCGAGATGGGTCACTCCTTGCCTTATTATTACCAAGTATAATATTTCTCGATGAAGCTCACATGGAATGGATAGTGAAAATAACTTTGGGAAATCTCAACCAACATCTTTAGATATATCCCAACCCACATAAAATTTATACAAGGAAACAAGATACATTGTGCTATAAAGGGAATATTATTATGGAAAAATATTCAACTTTAAAACAATGATTCTTAGAGGAGCTACATTCATCACCAATACTAGGTAACTTTGGTTTTCATAAAATCTATGAAATAAATAATCATACTATAATTCTTACCAAAGAAAGAAGGGAGAGATGGTGAAGATATTGGGGGAATTGAAACCTTTATCAATCCCACCAAAAATATGGATATATATTTCAATGGATTTTATTTTGGGACTCCAAAAGGTAAAAAACAAATCATTAATGATGGTGGTGGTTGATCATCTTTCAAAATATACTCATTCTTTTCCCTATCTCATAATGTCACTCCTTCTATGGTTACTCAAGCATTCATGGATTATATCTTTAAGATACATGGCATTCTCACTTTCATTGTCTTAGACTAGGACCGCACATTCACTAGAATGTTTGGAAGATATATTTAAACTTCAAATTATACACCTGAATATGAGCATTGCATATCATTCTCAAAGTAATGGTCAAATATAAGTTTTCAATAGGTGCTTGTAAACCTACTTGAATTGCTTTACTTCTAAAAAGCCACATTGATGGAAACAATATATTCCCTTTCAAGAATGGTTGTATAATACCATTTATAATAGACTTATAAAAATTACATGATGTCAACTTTTTTATAGACAAAAAAATCTATACATGGAATCCTATGTACCAAGAACATCCAAGGTTACATGGTAAATGGAATTATTCAAACCAGAGAAACCTTTATATATATCGTCGAGGAAAACTTGGTTATGGTCAAAATAAAAGGAAACAACAAGCTAATTCACATAGATCCAAACATTCTTCTATAAAAGGGATAAATTTTTCCTTCACATGTGGCCTTATAAAAAAACATCACTTAAAAAATACAACTCCCAATAAGCTAGCTACTAGGTTCTATGTTTCCCGTTAGATCATTAAATTGATTAGTTAGGTCACTTACAAGTTGTGGATATTCTATACCACTCCAAGATTCATCTAGTATATCATGCATCTTGTTCAACTAATTTTGCGTGATAAAATTACAAAATATAGACCAACCTATTAGAATTGGGTGAAGAAGGTTCCATTTGGGTCTAGACTAAAGTATTATTGGATATTAGAGATAACTAGTTGTGCCAATTAAAAACAAAGGGAATATTGATCAAGTGCAAAGATATGTAACCATAATATTTCACATTCGAATTGATAGTGATTCCCCAACAATTTCCTCTCCTTCATCCTTGAGAACAATGTTGCTTAGAAAGGCAGAGGGTATGTGAGGATCTTACCATAATCCCCTTATTGAGATAATTTATTATTGCATAAGAATACCTTCCTTGAACAAGGCCCATTAGCTAGTTGGTTAATTTTCATTCATTGTAAAAAGTGGTCCTCTTTATTAAGAAGACCCAAATTAGTTGGTCAAAAAACCTTGTAAGGGTCTCTTAAGTAGCTAAGATTCTCTATGGATAAATTTATAGAGTATAAGGTTATGTAATGTTTTTCCAAGAATTATTGTTGTATTTGGAGAATTGCTCTTAGAGGTTTCCCCTTTAAAAAGGGGAGTGAACATAGTCAAGAAGGACATTAAGAATTACTCAAATGCACCATTAGCGAATGGACAAATGATATTCCATAGTGAAAATCTAAGCTTTGTTGAATAATTGATTTTGAATGAGGTCATGAAAATAATATTTCATTTTTATTTAATTGATATATAGCTCAAAAGATAATTTATTCAATTAGCATATATGATGGGAAAGGTACTATTAATATCATAGGGAGGATGCTTCATTTTGATGACTTCAAAACTCTATTATGTGACTTTCTTCCTCTGAGTTAATGATTAACTTGCAGTAACCATGCTCCTCCCACATCTACCCAAGTAACCGGCCAATAAGGTTAAACATACAATGATAGGCTATTATGATATGATTTAACCTTGTTGGTGACCTTAAGGAAATGGAATCGATAGAAACACATCAATCATACCTTCCACATCAGCGACAACACCCCCAAGAGATATCCCAGCCTCTCAGGCATCTTGCCCCTGGGTCCCACTGACCTTTTATACCTCTTTACCTCTAAGCACTATCATTCTATGGGAGTGTCAACATCTAGGGAACTCTAGATGCTCTCACAAGCCTGCATGCTTGCGTCCAGGGGCGTCTCCCAACAGACCTTTGGCAGTGTCCACGGAATTTAAGGCACTTTTCTAGCCTAGAATTTCGGCCACTACCCAGAACTTAATGTAACTTCCAAAATCCCTCAAACACATGATGACAAGAATAATAAACGAAAAATCAACTTTAGGACTAGGCCTGATCATCCCCAACTAGGACTAACATTCTATCAAACACCTCGTATCAATGCAATCTACAGGTCTAGGATATAGGAAAAGACATGAATAACTGGAAACTATTATGAAAAATGACAAGAAAGGTCACTACTTTCTCCCTTGAACTATTATAACATCAATTAGGTCTTTCATACATCATTTGAATAGTTACAGGTAAATACATGAAATAACCATGACATGAACCAGTCCATTAACCATGCTTATAACCAACATAAAACCATGGAAATAATAGAGATATAACATCCTTTAATCGGCATAACAAAAAGTAAAAAATAAAGAGAACTTAACTTCCATTAATCATAGGAAAATACAACTAGGTTCGAGACTTCCACATACCACTCGACCGTAGATATGGTTGAACCATATCTTTCTTTTAGCCAATCACCCCCATGCCATATTCCAAGCATGAATGTGGGATATCATGAATAAACCAATCCAAAAAAAACCAAGGGAATCCAGAGGTTTAACCACCTCCACCCTCACCAAACCATGATCACACCAAAAACAGTGCTCTGATCACAAAACCGAACCAAACTTGGAATTCCATATGGAATCCATCAATATCCTTGAGTAATTTTTCATCTCCTTGTATCTCAAGCTTTACCGCAATCCAATCCTAGATCACTAGGCTCTAAACCAAGACTAGTCTCTCGGGCTTTACCGCAATTCAAACCCGAATCACTATGCCCTAAAAAAAGAGCCTCCCTCAGACTTACCATGTATCCCGCCAAAAATGGTCAAGGGATTCCTAGGCCTATGGGAATGAAGCTTGAAACCACCTTTGGCCTAGATTTCGAAATCAATCAAGCAATTTCAAAGCTCAAAACTGAGGTAAACATCCCAACACATCATGGCATCCAGAAAAGGCAAGGCTAGGCTAAAAGCCGTTGTCATAACCTGGTAAAACCATGCCACCGACAACAAGAGAACCATACACCAACATGCAAAGACATGAATTTAAAAACCAACTAAGAAATCACACATGCAATATGTGTTGGCTTAGGGGGTCCTGACCCAAGTTCGAAGTTATTTGTGCCAACCAACAAAACCCTACACTACTGGCCCTTTCGGCAACAAATCGCGTAGTGCAGGTTGTAGTCTCACCTGAAGTAGTATGGGGGGATGCAAGAACCATGTTTCTGCATCCCAAGACTAGTGTGATGTCATCCAACGCCTTGGATCTACCTTCGCGCAGGCCAATAACTCTTAGGTTGCATTACTGTAATTATGTTAAAACAGCCTTTAGACCTTTGCGAAGGTCCACGATTAGTCCTTGTGGACCTTTAACAGTCAATTTACCTACTTACGTGCATCAGAAAGTGATCCTAAATTGGCATTCACACAGATATACTTAATTCGTCAGAAACCATAAGAGAAATTACCATAAACATGGTGGAAGTGTTTAAACATTTTTCATACATTATTAAGATAGATTCAAGATAATCATGTAGCATTCAACTAGTATTTCATAAAACAAGTCATTCATCAGTGCCATATAACATAAATAGACATGAACATGAATACTCAATAATTCTTCAGAAACTTGTCTTTATTGATCCCAATTCATAGATTACAGACTCAAACTACCCTGTGCACATAGTTACTGGGGTTCATGCACTCAACTGCGGACTCTACCTAGGCCTCTATGCACTCAACTATGGAGCCTTTATTTCTCTATCTAAGTGCAGGAAGCAGAGCCTTCATGCCTTAGCTCCTGCCCAAGACTCTCCAATCAACCCAATTCTCTATCTTCTTTCTTACTATTTACTTCTTCCTTTCTCTAAGACTCACTATTTATAGACTTTTTTCAAACAATGCCATGGTCCGTGGACCATGGGTAAATCTCAAAACCGACTCAAAACTTATCCAAAACAAGCGGCTAAGCCCCTTTGACTCCTAATCATCTACACGTGCCACATCCACAAATCACGAAGACTCTACATTATTTACAAAATTGTACCAAAATTTGGGTTATCTTAACCCCAAACTAATTTAGGGGACCCCATCCCAAAATGCCCCCAACACAAAGATTGTGACTCTCCCTCAAGTCACTTTGCTGGTGTTGCGATCTTACTGTGAATATCCCCCACCTCCACCTAGATCACTGCAACTTCATCAATGCTCTGTGTCGTTGCTTGTTGCACCTCCTCAGTCAACCTTACAATGGCTGGTTCTTCTACTTCCAGCCTCATCGTCCGTTGAATATGCTGTAGTCCCTTAATATTATCTTGAATAGAGAGCGTGATCTAATAAGACTCATCCAACCAAGGCTGCAACCTAGCCTTTAGCAAGAACTATTTCTTCTGCACTTCCTCTACCTGTGTCAGTAGCTTCTTTCCTTCCTATAACTTAGCAAGGTGTTGTGTTGGTGCTAAGGTGCATGCAGTCACCTTGACCTCATCATATTTGCGCTGGATCTCCCTTACCTCTATGTTCAATGTTTGCAGGTTCAGATCCTCCTACAAATTGGTCAATAGCTCCATAGCCTACTCAAACAGTGTCACACAGTCAGTGGTTGTGGTATCGAAGGTAGCCATGCCCTCCTTAATTGTGATTATGTGCTGCTTCTGGACCTCAGGTAGAGTCGTGGGTGTTGGGTTGTGTTATATTTTTTCCACATAGTTAATAGGGGGTTTGAGGGGTACCCTTAACCCC